>JAQGAZ010000004.1:0-201621 GCA_034692225.1 Polydesmus complanatus
CGGATATAATGGATCTCGGCTATAGTGGACAGTTTTTGCCGGTCCCTTGAAGTCCATTATAACCGAGTTCTACTGTAATAATAATTTATTTATTTTTTGTAATAAAAAAAGAAAGTTATTAAACTCAATTTGTGCACACGCTAGGTAAACAAATTTCATACTTCCCACCACATGTAATTTTTAATCTAATAATAACACGCAAATTATTTCAATTTGAACAAAAATAGACTATCTCAAATAATTTTTTTTTTAAAAAGTTCCATTTTCAACTTTTTACATCGAGTTATATCATAATATAAAATTAAAATTACATTTCAATTAATACCGGTGCATTTTTTTAAATAAAAAAAAATTCCTAATTGAAATGACATTTTTAAAATCTAAAAAAAAAAAAAAAATTCTGCAAACTTTAAAAAAAAACATTAAGCTCATAGAAATCAACGATAAGGTGCGAATAAAACTAAAAGTTAATATTAACATCCTAATTATGAGACATTAATATTTTTGTGCGAGTCATAAACTTTCCCAAATGCAAATGGAGTAACAAGTTCGTGAAAGCGCGCGAGCAGTATCTTAGCAATTGAGAAGAACTTTAATAATGTACAGTAATTATTAAGTCGCCAGTCAAGAAAAAAAACGTTTTTATTTATTTTGCTTACCATCGCAAACAGATCTTCTAACATTACAAAATATTGCGATTTCATGTTAGCCGTGTGCACAACCCCTCAACGACCTCTCCCCATCCATCCCCACTTGTTCTTAGCTCTCCCTCATCAAAATATTTCGACACAATGGGGAATCAGGTAGAAGCATCTCGAATGAAAAACCGGCTTCCACCGGAATTCAATCAAATGTATTCGGCAAATATCTTTTGCACAGTCATAATTTAAAGTGTATACATGTAGAATTGCGATAGACAAGTAGAAGCATTTAATCGTCCGTGCCGAGGCTTGACACATTAAATATTATTACGCGAGTAGAAAAAGCACGAAATATATTATGTCGTAGGCGTGGTATAATAATATTTTTTAACTCCCTTTTTTATTCCCCACATAATAATTAATTTCAAATAAATACATTTAAAAAAATTATTTTTTTAAAAAAACATAACTTAATTCTAGTAAAGTTCTGGTCTAAACCAATGAAAAAAAAAAAACATTTTAAGTTAATTAATTTGTCCTTAATTTGATCTTGATTTTTTCTAATTTCGTTTTTTCAATTCTATCTACTTGAGTATCTTTTTTAAAAAAAAATTATTATATCTTTTCCTGACTTTTTTTTTAAATAACCACGGCCATTATCTTAACAAGTTGTTTTTTTTTTCTTAAAAAAAAAAAAAAAAAGTTAACTATACTAAGTTGTTTTTAAACAAGTAGATAACTGACTGGTATTAGTAATACAAATTCTGTTCTTAAAGTTTAAATCAATTTAAACTGGTTATGGCTATTCCCCCTCCCCCCGGCCTCCTCCCTTAAGTTAAAGTATTAGATAAGCAAAAGCTTACATTATAAACATACTGAATTTTAAACAACTCCCTATTCACGTACATTTCGTTTTTTTCTCTCTCTCACTTTCTAATTCAATGTTATTGTTTGTTATTAATTTAACTTGTATTATTTTTATCTTAATTATCGCTTGTTTTCGAATTTACCAAAAAAAAATACTTAAAACGAACCTAATTACAAAGCAAACTTTAAAATTGAGGACAATGCGCGTCTATTTTTGAATAGGGACATTACCATGCACTAATACACACATGTGTTAAGTAACCATAAAGGTTACCTGCGACAAACATATATGGGACTATGATAGTACACACTTGAGCCATTGAAATGCACTTGGTAACTGCTAAGAAACGAGAGAGAGAAAAAAACAGATGCTTATAAGTTTTATCTTTCTAAAAATAAATTAACTTTTATAGTCAAATGAAACCAAAGAAGAAGAGAAAAAAAATGTTTTATTAATTGAACAAACGTAGAGAAATTTGTTAGATTTTTTAACTTAGCCACTTGATAGGATTAGGGATCAAATGATTAATATTTTGATAACATATGCAGTACAGAAATAATATCAATATAAGGCAATTGAGATGGGAGAGGGGGAAAAAAAAGAGGATCTTACCTAGCTGATAACTTTTCAACTTGCTTCATGTTGATTTTTAATTTTGTTTCGTATATATTATCACAGACGTGTAAATATAAAAAAAATACTATTTAATTTAATAAATATAATAATCTGGATCACGTCAATGTGAACGAACGATATGATGTGCATACACACGCGTTAACTGATTGCACTCCATATACAGCCTTTTCTGCACTGCTTTGGACCCAAATAATTATCATCGGTAACCAAGCCAATTGAATTTTAAAAAAATGATATAGGCCGAATGAGATGATGTCCGAATGGAAATATGTTAAAAAAAAAAACAACCACAAAATTAAAAATTGCCGTCCATAAGCCCCGATGCGCGCACGTGTTTCAGCAACAAACAGCTGCCGCATTCATTTCACTATGTATCGGCTGCGTTGTCAGCTCAAGTGCCGTACTATTGTATCACGTGATGCTGGTCGTGTATCTGCGTCAATTCTAGCGACGTCTGGCTCCAATCTCCCTCATGGTTACACCCTTCTCTCTCTCTTTTTTTTTTAATTGCAGGTTTTTATTTCACTTTTACATTTTTAGCAAAATTAAATATTTTTCGATTAAACCGAATATATTCACTTTTTTTTTTTCATAACCTCGAATTATAATAATTATTAAGGAATGACGACAATGAGTTGGTTACTTTTCCTCACAACTATTGCACCTTCGATAAAGCTGCCATGCGGTAACACATTCTACATGTATTACAAAGTGATGACGAAACAAATAAACGAGTGCCAACAACTTGGAAACTTTTTTTTTCTTTTTAATTTTTGAGTCTGCTTTTTGCTCGTTTCCATTGTCGCCAAAGCACGTGTTGAAATATATTATTTTAGCCAATAGCTGCGCGAGAGCTAAAGCTAACTTTGGCTCAGAATGAGCATTTTCGGGGGGGTTTTTTTTTTTAGTTTCTTAGTTTCTAAAAAAAAAAAAAAAAGAATTTCCCAAATTTTGTTTTTCTTTCTACAGTATACGTTTGGAGTTTATACTACAGTACGTTTAATGATTGAGAATCTCATTCACCCTTGTGTTATAGCAGTATAGAAAAGTTCACGCGTCTCTTGAATGGCGCGGACACTGACCTTTCATCTCTAAAATTGACCACTTACGGGCAATTTTTGTCCTTGACATAAAATTTACACATTTCTTCCCCCTCCAGTCACATCGTAAAATTCGTCTTTCGTTCTTGAACTTTTCTATTTATTTATTATACTGTATACACTAATGATTTTACAATAATAATTATTGTTATTATTATAAAATCATTAAATGAAATGTGCATTAAATTGTATTACAAATTTTTTCTTCTATTTTAATGTACAGTATTATTTTAAAACTCGTCAAACAAGAATAAATCATAAATGAATGCAAACCGCTTTATGACACTAATCTTATAATATAATGATCATGTAGCAGTACAATAATTCAAACATTCGTACAAAAAAAAAACCGTTTTCCTTTTCTTTTTTGTTAAATAACATAGCAATTACCGCATTCTTATTCAACTTCATTTTTTCAAAAATGCCATTGAATAATGTGTCATCCACGCAAAACGAATCGGTGAAGCAGCTTTATGACGTTCAAATAAATTTAAAATATTTTGTTGTTGTTAAAAGTAACAACAAGTACGGGTTTTTTTTTAGATAATAATTATTTAGACTACGGTATTATTTCTTAAGCAATTAATAAAACTGCTTTTTAAAAAATTATATGAAACAGTGAATTAATTTTGAGCTTTCTATTTTTATACCTTCGTATTAATTAAAAGTCTCTGCCTGGAACAGTAAAATAAAAATCTATAACATACTGTAGATAAAATTTTAATTACGGTATCGTATTTTTTTTAAAATAAATTGTGATATTATAGTAACTCTTCTTAATATAATTCCGATAATTTTTGACTTATTTCATTCTTATTTGTAATTTTATAGAAAAAACTCTTCCTTTTGTGCTTATTAATTTCCGTCCACAATTCTTCATCATTTGAGCAGTTTTTTAATCTTCATAAAAAAAATGAAATATTTCATACTGCAGCAAAGGTGAATGCAGATTTTTTTTTTAAAAAAAATTACTAAATCAAAAAGTTTTAACAATAATTCTATGATTTTTTTGTAGCGAATGTATGACCATCATCACTACACATACGAGCCACTTTGCAAAGTTCGAGTAAACAACAACGCAACAATTGGCCAAACTAACTATTTCGCGAGTTATACGGACTTAATTAACGAGTTTCAAGATATAAATAACGATTATCAACGAGAAAAATATTTCCCAAAGTACTATAGTGAAATCAGATGCGCGAATTTGACAGGTGAAGTGAACTATGATCCAAATAATTCCACCATTGTTGACAGCAACAATTACGGGGTAAAACAACTTTTTTTTAAAAAAAAAATACGCAACTGGAATGCTAATGTTTGTATTTTTCTTTTAAATTTAGACATGCACAACGTTGAGTAGCGGAAGAAGAGTTTTTAATTGCATTCAACGATTTCGTATATTGCCGTATTTGGTATTTTGGGAACCTAGGGACACTACTTCGGAGCTAAAAGCCAGATACGCATTTCGATCTCAAATTGTTCCGTCTGGTTGTGAATGTAAACAGCTTAAACGAATAGTTTAAACCAATAACGACCAGTTTAATTACGTCATTATTGTGTTCTACATTGCTCCTTAATATTTATAAACCAATTTTTAAACATCATCATGCATTTTACATTTACATCCTTTGACAAAGTTACGAACTCGTCATAATTATTTTGTGATCAATAAAAATTAGAATAAATTTTAGAAGCAAGTAAAAATTATTTATTATCATTACAAATTTTGAATGTATTAAGATAATCAAATAAAATTAGCTATAAGAATTAGCCTTGTGTTTTGGTAAAAAGTTGAATTCATTTGGTACCTTTCCAAGTAACATTTCGCTGAATATGTAAAAGAAATGATTTTATGTTAATTTCGAAAACGAGAATACTATTCTACTACGTACTACTGTATTTATCGTAATTCTCAACATAATTCACCGCCAAAAAGTTAATTAAAAAGTTGACCTACCTAATTTTAATCCAGTCAGCGCAATAAGGACTCGCCATTAACGTTTCCAATTCATTTCTTCCAACATAATATGGTGGGCGCTCATTTATTTTCTGAGGAACTCGGTCTAATATTCCAACTGGAATATATCTAAAGAAAAAAAATTCAATCAAAAAAAAAAACCAAAAAAAAAAAATTAATTAAAATTTTTTCAACAAGAATACTAACATACCTATATAAGAAAGATAGCCATTCCAACAAAAAACGTCTAGTATTTTCGACACCCTAAAACGATTTCAATATTTCAACATCTTTTAAATAGATCACAATTTTAATCTTACCTGATCATCGCTGCCCCAGTGCTCTAATCCATAATTAACATAGTCCTTAAGTATGTCAAATCGCTCACTAGAGGAAATATCCCAATGACGTTGTTCTTTTATTTCAGTAAAAAGCCAAGGTTTTATGAGGGCACCTCTATAAAGGAAAAAATATATTTTCCTCAATTAGTAAAAGTATTAAATAGCACTTTCTTCCTCAAATCAACCTTGCAATCAATGTTCCGGATATAGATGTTGATTGTAAGTGTGATTCCACATCTTCATAAGATAAAATATCACCGCATCCTAATTAATAAAATATTAAACATCGATATTATTATGTTAATGGCATAGTTTTACCAAAAAATTGCATTGGAGAAGCGATTTTAGCACACTGGTCGATATAATTCCAATCTGCATCTTTAGTATATCTTTGCTCCCTTGATCTACCATGCATCTGATAGAATTGTTAATTTAAAATATGTCTTATCATTGGTGAAATAATAATATTTACACAAACTAAATCTACTCCCCACTCCCGCAACTTCGGAATTAATTCATGAGCAGTCTTTTTATCTTCATAAACACCTGTGCGTAGTTTTACGGTCAACGGTACATCAGTCACTGAACGCATACCGTGAATTATATCTTCAAATTTTTTGTACCGGTTCATCAGTCCACAACCTCCTCCTCTATTATACACCAATTCAATTGGGCACGCCGCATTTACATCTATAAAATCAACGTTGATGTTTTCGTCTAAAAGTTGTGCGCAACGAGTCATTTGATCAGGATGCGCTCCACAAATCTATAACAAAAAGAAGTTCTTAAAATCTAATAAAATCATCCATAAACTCCAATTTTAAAACTTACTTGGACTCCAAACAAATCTTCGGATTCGTGCCTTTTCATTAAAGCCCACTCTGACGCTTGACCTTGCAATAGATTCGAAGCCATTGCCATTTCTCCGCATGTAATGTCAGCACCAAAGCGCTTGCAAATTCTGCGAAATGGAAGGTTTCCAACCTAATAATTACTTATGTACAATCTTTTAAAAATCTAATTTATCCAAATTACAACTTACCGTTGTAAGTGGTGCTAAGTACAACTTCCCTTTAAAATCGATCTGCCAAATAAAATGAGCTTGTGTTAATTTAAAATAAAGTAAAAAATTTGTACCTTTTTCATTTCTCGAACAGTTAGTTTTGTTGCATCTCCGTTTGTAAAATCTTCAGAACCAACTCTTGATTCACAATTTAAAGATTCGTTTACATTTTTGTTTTTGTCCTCACGAATTTTAATTTGGTTACGCAGAATTTTATCAGCTTTTTCAAATTTATACTTTCGCTTACGTAATATCATCTGAACATCCTTACCCAGAATGTTGGTCACACTTTTTTTATCCTTATATTTTTCCCATAATTCTTCATTTACGACTAATTTAAAATTCTCAGTTAAATGGCTCTGACCAAACCTAACAAAATAATTTAAAAACTTTGAGTTAAACTGTAACTAAAAATTCTTACCTGCACGTAACCCCGTGAAAACACTTGCCAAATGTATCAAACTTGTAACACTTTTCTCCAATATCTGGCTTTCTAATCTCAAGAAATTTTGAAACGTCGTGAAAATATAAACACTTTTCACCATAAGGACAAACTTCTTCGCGAATTGTAAAAGAGCAAATTTTCCTTTGATCAAAAATAGTTTTCGTATCTTTAAATTTTCTTTTGTTCCGACCTATAAAATTGAATTCGTAAATAAAAATTATGACGTAATTTTTGCAGTTATTATATATGTTACCTTTCAATTTGCCTTGCTTTCCAGAGTCCGTCTGTGTTAAAGCATCTTGATCTGTTTTTGAAACAAATTCCAAATTTGCTTTTCTTACGTGGTTTAAAACAACGTATCTAATATTACAATGACGGGTTAATACTCAAATCACCCCATAACTGTGATATGAATAATAGCGTTCACTTACTCAGGTTTGATCAACGCTTCGCCGCGTTTTACGTCAACTTGATCAGTTATTTTGATAACTGCAGCATTTACTACATTTTCAGTAGCTGCTATTACTTAAGTATACATACAAAAAATTTAAAAATCAAACAAAAATATTAATTAGAATATAGTCAGCAATTACTAGGTGCTGTTTGATCCATTTCCTTTATATCAACAGTACCTGTACTAGGGTTAGCTTTTTCGGTTGCTATTGATTCATAAATAAAAATACAAATAGAAGTAATTATAATTTTGCAAAATAAATTAACATACCCATTATCTGCATAAGTAAATGTAAGAACCTCTTGTTACCGCAATAATTTTCTATTTTTATTATGATAACTTTACCAAGAAGGAAGACTTCCCTACCAAAAAAACAACGTGTTCAATCAGCTGTTAACCTTTATTTACGTCGGAACTGCAAAACAAATATTCAAATTCGTTTAACTTTTAAAATCAAAGATATTTTCAGTAATTGAACTAATTTTACCTTAAATATAATGGCGTTAATTTTCTTTTAACTACTGTAATTACAAAAAATAAAAAATCCTCAACGACGTTCACCCATCATGGTGCCGCCATTAAATTCGATCATGAATTCGATTACTCGATCATAACCGATAATAGTCGATAAATAGCATTTTAAAGCCGATACCATGGCCGATACTTTTTAAACTTCATCTGGTCCATCTGAAACTACTGTACCTACCTATCTACCGATAGCATTATCGATGATGTACGGATATCGATGCAGGTAGCAAATAATTCTTATTTTTTACGCAGGTAAAAGGTAAAAGGCGGTAAATTCAGACCGCGTTTCGTAATGTATATGTTACAGGCAACTCGGTTTTCAGGCAATTATGAAACAAGAGGCTTCACAGTATTAATATAATATAATTTTTTAATTTATTTTTTTTTTAACTTTGTTGGTTTTATTATATAGAAAAAAACTCTTTGTTTTGTGCCTTTTAATTTGTGTCCATATAATATAATTCTTCATCGTATGATAATTATAACAATCTCGAGGGGAAAAGCGACCTATTTCATAATGCATCAAAAGTGCTGTAAATTTTTTTTAAATCATAACGAAATAATGAAATAACTAAAGTCAATAAATTCATAATTATTTTTCTACAGCTCAGTATCAACAACTCAGTTACAAACCATTATGCGAATCTATTGTAAACCACAACAAAAAAATAGAAAAAAAATATTTTGAGGGCCTTAGAGGTTTACAATAAATGAAAAACCCAATCTTCCAGATTTTTATTTAAATAAACAGTATTATCCAAGCAACTATAGTGAAATCCGATTTGATCACTACAGTATTATGGTTAATTTTATACTTTAATAATTTTCATTTAAATGTTTTATCCTTTATTATGTTCTTTCTCTCAATTTCAAAGTGTTGGTAGAATTCGAAGTCCTCTGCTGCCAGCGCTAGTTATTTGTCAGTTTTTAAATCGTAAAATTTGATAGCTTATAGGGTGAAAATATGTTTCTCATCATTCCGTGAAACAAAAATAAATTAATTTATAATTAATAAGACTTTTTCACAATTATTTCATAATAATTTTAGAAAGGAAATAAAAAAAAATTTTTGCAATTGACTGTTTGCTAAATAAGAAAAAATATATATATATACCGTATATAATATGATTTTTTCTTAATTTGTAAATTTTTTAACTATAAATCCTCATCCTCCAAAATAATCATTCCCTATAGAAAAGTTAATTAAAAAGTTGACCTACCTAATTTTAATCCCGTCAAGGCAAAAAGAACGTTTATAATAATCATTCATTTCTTCCCGAAGGAATTCGGTTTAATCTCTCACATTGTAATACTCTATTTCCAAAAACCAATTGCAAGTTCAATCAGCCGTTTATCTTCCTGCCACATTGCGATCTAGTTGACCGCGTCTGAATGGCTGCACAAATGTACAGTATTATAAAAAAAAAAAAAAAAACCTGTAAAAATTTTGAATTGAAGATATTGTAGACTAAATACACTGAGTAGGCCTACATGAATTACTTTTTATCTAACATATTGTTTCTGATATTATATTTTAAGATAAAATCAAGAATAATAAAATCAGAAATAAGTTCTCAACCATGCATCTCCATGAATACTTTACAATATTAAACTTTAATGTAAAACCGTTTCTTCATGCGCTAAGATGTTTTCACCTTTAACAAAAAAACTGTAAAAAAAAACAAAAAACACACATTAAACATTTATATTTAATTTTAATTGACAGCTATAATTTATCACACAAAAAATGGATTGGAAAATTCATTTCATTTAATATGTTTTGAACGTAATTTTCAATTCATCAAAATCCGGTTTCGGTTCTATAAATTGGTCCTTATTACTTAAGGCTTGAATTAACAAGTAAAAGTATAAAATATTTATTTTTTTGGTAGTTTCCAAATAAAAATGGTGTGACCTTTTCCCTTCCTATCAGGTATTTCAATAAAGATGAATATTACTTGGCAATAAAAAATTTAAAATTTAAAATTCATAATAATTATTTTATAATCAACCATGCAATATTCGTGTTTGATTAGCTGTCATATAAGAAAAATCTAAAAAATTTCGTCGTCGGGTAAATAGAACTATAACAAAAACTGAAATCCATATTAATTAAAAAATTGATTTAAGAAAATAATTATAGAGAGCTATGACGAGTTTCCTCGATTGTTGTAGATCAAATGACAAATTGACGATGATAAAATTCGTAAATTCAACTCCAATAAATATTCTTTTTTTTTTTTTTTTGTCAAATAAATTACTGATTTGATATACAGTAGTTCCATCAATTCAATGTTGTATATTATGTGATTACTGGGCTTTTTATTTGATAATAATTAGATATCTAATATTTTGTTAAAATCATTAAGATTCGATAATAATCTGTATTTGGTAATACGTGTATTCCAATAAATACAATTGTGATATATCTCTTTTTTGCGACTTTTTTTTTTCTAACTTTCTCCACAGCCAAATAACATCATCATCAGCCTTTAAATACGATGCGAAATCCATCATTAAAAGTCCCTGCGCATTCACGAACATAAAAACTTCATTATTATTATCTTACAAAAAATGATAGAAGAGAACGCGAGATATTAATTTTCTGTATCACTATCAACCGTTAAAAGAGTTCTACTTTTTCTCATTTTGTAAGAGTCGGTCTAAACATTGGTCAATTTCGCAAAGGTCATTATTTCGCCTGCGAAATTCGTCGTGATTCGAGAGGAAGACTGATCGCATTGCTCCAGCAATGGCTTGACATCGGAAATCATCGTCGCATAATGATTCCACCTCCTGAAGAAAGGCTCCATTGCAACTTTCAGGCGATTTGTACTGAAACAGTAGCATAAATAAATCTTTTACACTGTTTTCTTTAAAGAAAAATCAATACAAGTTCAAACCCAACCCGGATAAGTTTATCACTAAGTTTTCAAAGCATAAAATAATAATAACAACTAACTGAGTCATTTTCATCGAAATGTATTGATTAAAACCATTCAAATAATTTTGATTTTGAAGGAAGATTAGATAAATATTTAAAATTTAAAATTCAGTTCATAAATAAAACAAGTTACTAATTATTAATTAAAACCTTAAGGTCAAATTAAACTGAAAAAGTACACCATAAATTACAAAATCTTAACAGAAACTCGCTGATAAAAATATTTTTTAAAAAAATATAATATATATTGTTACCGTTATAAAGAAATGAAGAAAACTTTAATATGCCAAGTTTCCGGTTTTATAACGTTTTTTTGTATTCCCCAATGTTTTTCTTATTTTTTATGTGCCTTTTAGAAGCTCCCACACAAACACAAAAAATTTTTTTTTCGATGTTTTCAATTACTTTAAAACCGAGTTAAATTTGAACTGTTTTGGAGATAATAAAATAGAAAATAAAAAAAGAACCAATCTTACGCAAGAGTAGCATAGCATATGTTCAACACAAGAGCGCAATAAAACTTTTCCCATTTCTCCTAAAACTCCGCTCAATTCTTCGCAATATTCTAACGCATTCATCATGAGCGGGCAAGACGCGAATAAATCAGAACCTGAACACAGAGCATAAAATAAAAAGATATAAAATTCTTTTTCTTTCAAAATCGCAATAAAACAATAAAATATTATGTACAAGGTAATAAATCGTACCAGAAGCAGCTGCATTATTCGATAAATATACTGGAGAAGCAACTTCAACTGACAGATCCCTCGGACCTAAGAAAAAAAAATAATGAAAAGATAAACGACATTACAAAGGTAATATGGAAAGAGTGCGCCTTTTTTTTTTCTCCACGGGTTGTCCAACAAAAACATTTGTCTACATCAGTGCTTCCCAACCATTTTATTTACGCAGCACACCAACACTTTTAAACGCAAAAAAATATTGCAAAAATAAAAGCAGCATAAAAGACTAAATTTGGTTAGCAGTGTGCCGCGGCACCCCGATTGGAAAGCACTTGGTTCGCTCTACATTTACCGTTTAATGGGGAGCCAAAAGCCATTGACAGCTCCGCCGGTTCAATCACTCTTTTCTTTTTCACGCTTTTTTTCTTTTTCTTATCTTCTTCTTTTTGGTCATTCTCGGTGTTTTTAGTAGCCGGTTGGCTATTTTTTTTCTTTTTCTTATCATCTTCTTCGCTCTCTCGCTCTTCTTCCTCTTCAAACCTAGTCTCTTCTAATTCGCCCACACTTTCTTGCAACTCTTCTAAGGCGTCTCTCATTTTTTCCAAACTAAACGCGGCTTTCAAATGACTGATAACTTCTCTTTCAGTTTTATCCGTTCCAGAATCTTCGTCATCGCCTTTAGAAATTTTACCATTTTTTATTTCCTTTTCCAATAGTTTAGTAGCTCCCGCCAGCAAATTGTCCTCCATGTGGCGTAAACGCTCGTCAACTTGTTTGCTCCAAACCTCAATTCCAACAATTTCCCTTTCATTTTTTTTAATCAGAGACTTTTTCTTTCTTTTGTCCTCATCATCATCATCACCGTCATCATTTTCTTCACCTGTTTCTTTCACTATCTCCTTCGTGTGCTTATTATGCTCTTTCGCGCCTCCCAGATTGGATTTCAAGAGCACTCTATCAAGATACCATTTTATCAGCTCATCTTGTAATCTCTTGTTGCCGCTGCCACTTTTCTCTTCAACTTCTTCTCCTTTAGTCTCGTCACTTTTATCCTCATTATGCGAGTTGGAAAGCGGTTTTTGATGAGCCGAATGTCGCCCACGTTCGTCGCCGCTGCTCATTATGCTGCGCTTATCAACGCCAAAATATTGATCCCATGATTTTTTGCTTCGAAGTGTTCGTTCAGAATCATCGTAAGGAACCCACTGTTTTCCTTTCCAAGTCTTATCTTTCTCGCTGACTTCCTGTTTACCGGATGCGACGGTGGTAGCTAACTGCTGCTTGGCGTTAATCCTTTCTTTTATTGCGGTCTCGTTGATTTTCGATCCGTTGCCATTGTCGGCAGTATCAATAATAATCGATGAAACTTTCTTCGCCGCTTCCGAATATGACCTTTTCAACTTGACGGCGGTGTTATCATCCGACAATATATCTTCCAATTCCTTTTTTTCCTCCGCACCGTTCGGATTTAGGTGTTGGTAATTGCGAGCTAAAGAAGAAGATGATGAAGACGAACGCTTTTTGATGGTACGCCTATACAAACGACTCCGTTCTCCACGGTCGAAATAAGGTCCTTGCAATCCTTCCAATTGGATTAAACGCTTAGTTAGCCTCTGCCATGATAAATGCTTTAAAGCAGCGTCAATCGCTTCTTCCTCATCTTCTTTACTTGTTTCTAAACCGTAATCACCATCATCATTATTCTCATCTTCCTCGTAGCCATAATCAGTATTATCGAAACGATTGGATTTCTTGTTAACTAAAGGTACGATTACGGTTTCTTCGTCGTCGTTCACCTCTAAATCTGGAATTATTTTATAAGCGGAAGGATAATAGTGATTCTGTTGTTGTTGTTGATGATGCTGCTGCTGCTGCTGAGCCGAATGAAGTTTTCTTTGAGACCCAATACGAGCCATTTGATGAACCCGAGAAGGATTCGGACCAACACTAATATATTTATTTTGAGAAGAGTGATCGGACTGTTTCTTCGGCCTTTTCATTCGCGATTCGTGATCACGTTCACGTTCGGAAAAAAATGTCATCAATGGTTTATGCCTGCTAGTTGAACGCTTTGTAACCGTCGACGTAATTGGATTTATAAGATTAGCGATCTGACGTTCGCGAAATGATGAATGAATGGGCTGTTGACTATTCGATGACCAATCACTAAATTCACCTGATTCGGAGCTATTACTATCATCCTTCTCTTCTTCCTCCTCCTCTTCGCCAGCCCCGTTATTTACCATTAAATTCGCTTCGTCTAAACTTTCATTATCATCTTCCTCCAATTCATCATTTTCTTCTTCGGACGATGGAGATGACGGTAATGATGATAATTGCAAATCCATGATTGATTTTTTCTGCCGCCTTTGTACGCCAGACGGAAGTGTGCTCGCCGTAATTTGCGATGGCCTCAAATCCATTACGGTTAAAAGAAACAGAAAGACAAGCATACGTCCTTTTCCCATCCTATAAATATAAAAGAAAAAGAGAGGAAGTTGGATGGAAAGACAAAATCCAACAAAATTCGTATAAAATCATTAAGAACGATCTCAAAGTCTGAAATGGATAAACAGTAAAAATTCGGCTCCATTTTTCTTGCTGTTTTATAAAACACAAAATCGGTCGACACTTTTTAACAATAATGAGCAAATTTTAAACATCTGTTTCTACGGCCACACAAACAACGGTGCAAGCACAAAAATAAAATAAAAATTTACTGAATTGAAATAATTTTGTTAAATATTGAAAAACTGATAGGGAATTTCGAAATCGATCGATATTCTCTGCTTGAAATACTGCAAATAGGCTATGATACAATAAACGCTCAATTACCCCAGCGGCTATTACATTAAATTTTATTGCTATCTTCGAAATTCATTCGGTTTTATAATATTTTACTCAGCGAAGAATGAAAATCGTCAATATTAAATTTGTGGTATTTGACGTTTCTATTGTTCAAAATATTAATGCTTCGATGGCATATACTTAATCCTCATCAAATAAAATATTTTTAGATTGAAAAGGACTCAATGGGGGAACTTTTTCATTTTATTCTTTCTAAGTCGCTGTTTAATATTATTAAATAGGCAAAGGAAATACGACAAAAACTCTACCACAAATAGCTCCAAAATAGCATAGCTTTCAAGTCAAATTTTAAATAGCCCATCAAATTCTAAACTATACACAATGTCATTCAATATAAATAATTGAAAAAAAAGCACGCGAGATCACAATTCACTTCACTCGTTTAAATTGAAAATGCAAAAAAAAAAAAAAAACATTCGAGGGAATATTTTATAATAATAGAAAGTGTCGGTTATATCTGCATTTATTATGTATTTACAGTAGGGTTATACTGTATCACTAAATAAATAATAATGAAATATTGAAATTGGTTTGCAAACACTTTTGTTTCATGTAAATTTCCATTGTAAACACTCACAAACGTAATTTGAAATAAAAACCAGGGAAAAATCGATAGAACCTTTAAACGGTTGTACGGTAATAAAACTCACATTTGAATTCTTTGTATAATGCTATTACTTAATCCTTTGAAAGAAAATTTTTTTGTATGACTTATAGCTTTTCTTTTGCTGTTGTTTACTGCAATTGAATGCGGCAAAAAAAAAACAGTAATAGAACAAAATAAAAAAGCAATTAATTACCAGTAAAAAAAAAAATAACTTTCAGATTATAAACTAAATGTATTAGTAGAATACTTCGCAGTGCAAAATAAGAGTCTGCAAAAAAAAATAATACAATATTTTCCGCGTATTTTATTTCAGAAAAAAAAAAACGAAAATTGATTTCGAGAAATTAATTAATAATTGTTCGTCTCTACGTTAAAAGCGCAATAGAAAATGACATTGCAGGGTATAATGTTACCAACATTTTTAGAAATCAAATATGAGCTTAAGTTATTCAGAGAAAAAGAAAATATTTTTAAATAATTATGAAAATTATGTATAAAAAAAGTATAAAATTTTGACCTGAAAAAATTATAATTACGTTTTAAAATTGTCAATGCTTAAAAATATAATCGAAAATCAAACTCGGGTGTCAAAATTCATTATAAATTATCCGTATGCTATCATTTATTTATTAAAAAAAAAATTTGCGACTAAAATCATTAATCTCCAAAATTTAATTAAGGAAAAAAAACAAGAAAAAAAAAAGATTAATGATAATTAGTAAGGCATAATTTATCAATGACATTTTCTTTTTTACGTTTCTAAATTAATGTTACGCCGCGCCAATTTCCGTTACGCTTTTAACAAAATGCTAAACTTTATTCAAATTTTATGTCAGCTATCATCAAATAATATTATATTGCATGCAATCTAAAAAAAATAAAAGTTGTCTGTTTTGATCTTTATCGAAAAAAACATTTTTGACAGCCAATCAAATTCGGGAGCTCCATATGCGTCAACACAAACCGTATCTTAATTAGAGCTCAGAATAGTGCAGTAAATTAAGTGACATTCGAGAGGAAAGGAGAGGAGAATCTCTACAAAATCGATATACGAAATAATATTACGTCATTGTAACATGTTATATTATTCTCCATTACTTAATATCAAATTTACGTAACAATAAACCCCCAGACTATGATTTATTCTCCAAAAAAATTTCCTTTCAAAGTTATCCGAAAATCTATTTTAATCCTCAAATCACTAAATTTAATTATAATGTTTCCATCTACTCGGGCTTTTATCAATTGCAGTAGTCCCATCAACCTTAATAACTTCCAATATTTTGAATACGAGTAGACTATACGGTATGTAGCAGCTTCTTTTGATTAATATTGCTAGAGGAAATAACCCTCAATATTTCGTCTACTGAGAATTAAGCTATAAAGTCAGAAATTCGCTGTACTGAAAAATTCGCTGTACTAAAAATTTCAATGTTCTACAGTTTCGTTGTACCGGTATTAAGAAATTCTTTGCTTAAGAAGATATTTGTAGGGCGAAGTGGTTATAGGCTTAATGAAAAATTCGTCATACAGATACTAAGAAATTTATTTTCCTAAAAAATATCGTTGTGAAATAAAATTCATCGTAATAACAGCTTTGTTACAGCTTCATTAAAATTTATACCGGGTGTCAGAGATATCTTTAACCAATTTCAGTTTATTATAAAAACAATCCAAAACATGGAGTATGATGTAAGATCTTACTTTTGCGCCAGAAAATAACTTTTTTTGTAAAAAATTAAATTTTTTGTTGAATGAAAAAATATTACAAATAGCAAAATAACGTAAGTTTCTTTTGCTCGTCTGGTTGACTACAAATCCCAACATTAAACTTTATGATTTTTTTTTTCTTTGGTACTCCCCAAACACTTTATGGGTAATAAGTAATATGCAATTCACTAGAGTGTACGGAGAAAAAGATTATACCGGAAAGTCAAGTTGGTTTTAAGGAAGCTTGATTTTCTAACTTATTCTGCGCTACATTAACCTGTTGTACCTACATTGTTAATCCATGTAGATCCAAATATGTTAAGTCGACTTGTATTAAATCGCTCAATGTGGCAACATTTCACAGTGCTCCTACAAATATAAGCCTTATTTTATTCATTTTCTCTACAGAAAAACCAATTTCTCAAATTTATATTAATATTAATCCCGCCATGTTTTAAAAAAAATTGATATTATATTAAGGGTACCATTAAAAAACATAATTAATATAGTATACTGACGCATAATCCATTTTCACCAAAGTTTTGACTTATATTCCTTTGCCCGAGCACCCTATTATTTGAATAAATTGATGTTACACCATTCATATCAGTACGGTAGCAAGTGGATGCTTTGTTTATCAGTGCTGATGGGACAATTACCAAATTGCGACATTATTGCTTTATTAAAATAAACAACTTTGGAACCCAAACTTGTACTATTTGCTGATTAAAATAAATCGAGGATACCTTTTCTAAAATTTCGCTTTTATTATCCTACATGTTTCATCCTAAATTTCATTACTAACTTTTTAATTATTTCAATGAAAAATTAAAATAATTACTTAAAATACTTAAGAGTTTCTCTGTAAAATGGCACAAAATTGAAATGTCTATGCTTGTTGAGTTATTATTTTTTTTTTAATTAAATAACAACCTGACATATTAGATGCTTCGGTCTATAAGGAGTTGTAATTGCGTACTTTTCTAACGATAATTTTTAAGACCTTAAAAAACCTATTTAACTAAGTAATTACAGAGTTGCTGCACTTAACTTAATTTTCATTAAAAATAAATACTGTGCATGTAAAAAAAAAAAGACATAATAATTATTACCGGTGCCGTTCTTTATCAGTGAAAAGCAAATTAAATTTCTTAAGGGAAGTTTTAGGCGCCCGACTTTTGATTATAGGTTACATAAGTCAAAATCGTAAATAATAGTAATGGAAACTATAAAATAATTGCAGCGTAATAATTAAACACTATCTTCATAATCTATACTATACACAGCTAAAAATACTGTAATTACAAAGACAACTTGATCTTCTCTAACAAGCAACATTATTTTTAGATATAATATATCCAACGATGATGGCTTTCAAAGTAAAAGAAATTATGTGAAACTTTAAGTAAATAATGATTCCATTACCGTATATCGATTTTTGCTTATCACAATTAAAAATCATTTCCTTCTACGAAAGCGTTTATTACCCGGTAGTAGTCAAAATGACTTTTATCATTAAAAATAATTTTGATCAAAATATGCACTACAAGTGCTTGTAAAACCGGAAATTAAATTTTTCCCAAAAATCGAATCTATTATCAAGATCTGCAGCAACGTTGCTATCCGATAGATTTAAATTAACATAATAAAATATTTATAAATAAAAAAATAAGAAAAAAAATCTAAATTTACTGTTTCATGTAAAAAAATAATCAATCAATCAATAGATAATAAAAACGATGTTATAGTTCAATATAAAAGATGTTTTTCTGCGAAGCCAAATTTCAGCTGAATATAATAATCAAACGCCAAATTTACGTTTACATAATTTCGCTTTTACGACCACCGATGCAAATCATAAAACACAGCACGAAGACTAATGATGTAGCGAGAAATGAGTAGGGGGGGTTATTTAACCTTTTAATTATGCGAATACGAGAAGATCGCAGACAGTAAATACACATGCCGTAAGATCATTGTCAAACTGCGAAATGCTTTTAGCATCACATGACAACCGATAGTAAAAATACACGGTATAAATCCCATAGCGATAAAAAAAAAACAGAGAAACAACCCATACTACACATTTGATAGAGTTTTACCCCTGGCAGAAGACTACCAATCGACCCCCTTGTAAATCTCCTTCCCAGCAATACAGTTCTCAAATCAAAACACTGAATCAGTACTGTTGATAAAATTAATTTCGTTAAAACTCGAAATAATATTCGGGAGGAAAAAAAATCAAAATTTAAATAATTAATTTATTATGATAATTAATTTTCTCGTAAGCTAATAATAATAAAATATAATACGAACAAGCACAGAATCAGATGCGTTATTTACATACAAGCCCATATTTATAATTAAATAAAATAAAACTCACCTGAAAATAAAGCTTAGTAAAGAAGATAAAATATCGTTCACTCAAAAATTATTATCTCAAAGGTTCCAGCGACTACCATGGATTTTCAATGTATAGTTGGTAATGGAGAAAAATACGTCGGTGGTGGCCTCAATTTCTTTTTCAGATTGCGCGAAAAAATGGCAACCTATAATGATATATATAATATAAAATGATTTTTTTTACCAAAATCTATCTTATTTATATATACAGTATTATCCTTAATGCGCATTTATAATAATTATACAACTTTTATCACATTTTAAAAACAAAAATAAAAAAAATAAGAAATGAAAAAGCTAAAAAGATTAATTTAAATTTACCCAAATCTATTTTTTTTTTTCAAAGTCGAAAAAGTTGGTGAAACTACATCCACTGCGACTATATGCACAAGCCCGCGTTTTCGTATAAGTTTTATCAGGAGAGACAATCGCAATAATTGAGCATCGAGAGCAGTTGCAAAAGCACCAATCTTTGTGGTAAAGGCGGAATGAAGCCGAAATAACGTCGGTTGGAATAGTCTATTATCCATGAAATAGGGTTTCGAAAGCGCGAAGGAAAGAAAAACATGAAAAGCCAGAAAACATGTCCTAAGCTGGTTTTGACGGTATAGAAAAAAAATGCGATCATAATCGATTTAAGAACCAAACTGTATAGAGAATAATACAAGGAACAAAAACAAAACCGCAATTATATATAATGTTATTCAAATTCAATAGTCATCTTTCCATTGGGAAATGCCTGGAATTTTGTTTAAGACGAATTAAAAAATCATATTTTCAATCTCCTCTCGAAACTAGTAACAAAGGCCTCGCTTTACGACGTTTAGAAGTTGCGTTTTTATTTAATTACCGCCGCCAATTCTCGCATTTTTGTTTTCTTTTAGAAAGAAAAACTGTACTATTTCTAAATAAATTTATTGACTATTAGAATTTTATAAAAATAAAAACTAGAATTTTTTTCGACACATTTTTTACTAGTGTTTGATAACTTTTAAGACCACAACCTTCTCAAGTTAAAAAAAAAAAAAAATACATGTAAAGTATAATGCAGGACTGCTACTTCCAAGATTTATCCTGCATTCTTTCCTACGGCAAACTCATATTATCTGCAAATCCAATGTTTTCGAACTCAACGGACTACAAAGATTCAACGCGAGATCTGCGTGCGTTCTGTAATATACACGGTATACAGTATCAAAATTAACTCAAACAAATCTAATTAGCATTAGGTTCACATGACCAACTTTTAACCGATAACTTTGCAATTCAATGTCAGAAATCATCACGAAATGATTATAATTTAGTGAAATTAATCACGTAAACAAAACGTACCGTACTAAACAAAAAAAAAAACTTCAAAAATAAACCTTTAAAAATTCTGAACAAATTAACCCTCCAATTTTCCAGTACATGCACAACACGATTCATAATTTCTTTTTAAAAAAAAAGTTAATTTATGTGTACGTATTACAATAAAATTGAATCAAATCTAACAGGTTCTTAGTTGGCAAAGGAAATCTAAAATAAAATCTAAAAAAAAAAAAGTTGGCTAATGCCGAATTAAAACGGTTCATCAGAATTTATGAGCCGATTAAATGCTACTACCCCTTGGCAGTAATCTTCCATCATTTATCAAATAAGGAAAACGCGAAAGCTTATATATTATTCTATAATAGCGATAACTACAGTACTGGTAGGCCTACCGTATAAATAACCGTATAGATAATTTAAGCGTTTCCTAATGCAATATTACTTCTATATCAAAAGTAATAAATTTTCATAATACGAGTTGATATCAACACACACCGATATTCAGTTCCTGATAATGGGTTATAGTGTTTAGATGAATAGACTTTCAGATATACAGAATTTTATATTGTTATAGAACTTTTCGAATGAAATTAAAGCACTGCAGCCTATATAATGTAATGTCGCTACGTTGTAAATGGAGATGGTGATAAAAAAAAGAGAGAGCGATAAACAAGGAGAAGTTTGCTTATACATGTTCTGTAGAAGAATCTGTTATATTATGAGGTTACGACAACTGGCGGTTTTATTTATTATGTCTCAACCCCAAATGTTGCGAGTTCTTAAGCACCCAGCGATAGCTTCAATTCTACGGAGAAATAAAAATGATTCGATTTTATAACCCAATCGATAGATAGCAGTTGGACCACCGGCAAAATGATCGATGGCTTTTGACTTCAACTTGGCAGCGTAAATAAAAAAGAAATATGCGTAAAAGTACTGTAAACGCAGAATAAATTTTTTTATACCGTAACTAAAATAAAAAAAAATAAAAATTGGATCTAATTTTTAATAATAACCGAATCCTTAACTAATATAGTATTCAGTTTACACGAAATTCTTTAATTTCACACGTAATTTAGTGTAAAATATATTTTTGAGATTAAAATTCAATTAAAAATATAAGGTAATATTCTTTTTACTTTCTCATTATTTTTTTTTTTTGTTTATTTTCAGTTGAGTACCAATATTCTATGGAAATAGAAAACAATGCCGGTATAAAATTATTCAAGAAAATTTAAATACAGGTAATAAAATATTGATTTAGGTGAAAAATAATTGTAGAGAATGCAATGGCATTTTTTCATATAATAAGCTTATGTATAAAAATGTTCGTGCTATTAAATCATTGTTATTATCCGCGACGATAGAAAAACAGGGCTTTAATTATTGTCTGACTAGTAATAATCACTTTTATGAGTAAAAAACCTATAGTTTATTCACCATGTACATGTACTTTATTTTTAATTAGATTAGAGGATTTTATTGTACTGTATACCAAATTCTGCAGACAAAAATGAATTAACTTTCTCACTGATTAACTCTTGACAACTTCCAGTAAGCTATTCTAGAATAATAAAAAAAACTCACTAAAATTCAATCGAATGAATTATTCCCGTTCACGCAAATTATAATTATATTCTCCAAAGTTTTGTCCATTAATATTATGATAACATAGAAGTACAGTACAGTATTAAAAAAATTATTATTTCGTCTATTAAAAAAAAAAAATGAACAAAAGAATTAAACGCCAGAGAAGCAGAAATGACGAGTCCAAAGAATAATCGATTCAACAAATTTCTCAATGCAAAGTTTTATATAATTTAATAAATATTTTACTCTGCTTATTGTAATAATTCTTTAAAATAAATTACTAGAGTTAATCAAAATAAATATCGTTACAACGTACGAGCGTATAATAAAATTAAGAACTACAAAACAATTCATCTTCTTTAAGAGATTGGAACAATTTAGTTCAGTTAATTAATTAGCGTAAATTTAATCTAATTTCAACTAATGTTAAAATGAAAGTCTATTCAGAAATAAACGTTATTACCGAATATACGGTACATTACTTAACTACATGAACTTCGCAATTCTAATTTAAAACCAATAAAAAAAAAGACGTTATAAATTAAACCTCAGACAACTGTAATTACGTTCATGACTGCAATGGTAATCATGCACCGGCATCTCACGCGCAGTTTCTGAACGTATAGGTCGTCTGCAAACTAATTCAGTAAACAGGCAAAAAAAAAAAAAATCAAATGAAAATTCCTCAATCCATGAATTTCATTTTCATTCTCTCCTTTTTTTTTTCTTCTACTTCTGCGAGCACACCATTCATCTATAAAATCTGGAATGAAATGCGTCACAATCGATAGTCGCATTACCTCATGAATTTTTTCTCCCCTTTCCCAAACAAGATGATGTGCCGATCTCACTTCGATCAATTTAGAGCCAAGCCCCTGATTAAATTTCACATCCAAAAAAAAAAAAATTTTTTTCTAGCGTCACATTCTTTTTGAAAAACTTGTCAAAGATTGACTTCTTGTGTAATTATCGCCGTGATCTTTGACTGCGCCGAGCATTATACAAATGCCACACACGCGCGCAAACAACTCAGAGCGCATATAAAAAGAAATTTTGAAAACACGAGTATGTAATTAATCGGCGAAATTTCAAAACCTCTGAACAAGTTTAGCATAATCAATTTCTAACATAATTAGTTCGAAAACGATTTTATAAAAGGAAATAACTTCTAACCACAAAAAAAAAAAAGATAAACAAATTATTAATACAGTGAGTGTAGGTGGGTTTTTCTAATAAAAATTCATTAAATTCTCAAGTTGAATCACAATAAGAAACCGCCATTCTTGTTATGAAGATAATATTTTCAGAAAATACTGGGTGCACATGTTCTATCTTATTGTACCTTATTTCAAGGGCAGACGCAAAAATATTTGTCTCACCGCTTGGAAAAATGCTCGTAAATAAAACTCAAAAACTCGCATATTTTCGTCAAAACTTGAAAGAACATAAAAGAAAAAGAAGAAAAAAAAAAAAGAAAACTTACATTTCATCGTTTTCGTTTGCTAGGCGTCTCATCATTTGTTTCTTCAAAAGAATCTGACGATTCGGAAAGTTCTAAATCTTTACTACTGTGTGCTGTCACCGATAAATTAGATATTTTTTGCCGAGTCGATTTTCCGCGCCTACCAACTTTTTCACTCGGTTGCCTATTTGTAATCGCACTCTTTTTTCTCGTCGTCTGCTTTCCGCTACATTTTTGATCTTCTTCCGTGTCTTTTGAGCGATTCCGAACTTTGTTGATTGCTCGAACTAAGCGCTTACTCGGGTGACGTACGGAACCAACTTCTCGACTCGTCGAGGTGAACCCGAACTGACTCAGTTGTAATTGCTTTTCCTAAATTAATTACATAAACTGATTAAGTTTTCCGTCTTCTATTTAAACCTCCAAGGGTCGTCCACAAAGTAAATATCGTTTAGACATGACGCAGACTACCCACTACCACCAACACATACCTAGTCAACTTCCAGACCTTGCTCAGTGTGAGCCAAATTTCAAGTTCTGCCGTTGATAGACTGACAACTACTTACACTCATAGGATTTTCAATTTTTTTCAACTCATTTCATGAGAAATAAAAAAATAGAACTACGATGGCAGAACATCAAAATTTGGCCCAGACGGAGTTAAGCATTTTGTTGACGACCCTAATACGCAGTAATAAAAACTTACTCTGTTTGCAGTTGCTATTCTTTTCATGATCGGAAGTAGCATTGAGTCGACTTTTTCTCTGCTCCACGATAACTTTTTATTAGCAAATTGCCTCAAAGAGTCTAAATCTGGAGTTGACCACGAAAATGGCTCCGTTGATGAATCCACCAACGGTTCCATATAAGCTTTTAACACAATTTCGCAGGGAAAATTTTCTTTCAGTTCAATTCTTCTTAAAAACTGCTTTACTTTCGTTTCGCTCGGAGCTACTTTTTGTTTCTGAGCTTTATCCCACCAATACCGAAATTTCTTTAAACATTTAAATCCGTCGACGCTTTCCGAAAACTCCCCGAGTAATTCCAACGCTTTTACCACACCAATTCCTTTCACACCTTCAGTATAGTCGCTTCCCGTGAGAAAAGCTATAGCGATTAAACGCGAACGATCGAGATGAAAGCGGTTGAATATATCAGAGTTTGAAAAGAATAAAGGATCGCGATTTTTTTCAAAAAAATTTTTATAAACACGATTGGCTCCAAACAGCCACACGTCGCTGTCATCAGTAATCGTGCCCTCAGTTAATCCAAGTTCTTCCAAGGTCGCGCATTGCGCTTCCGCTTCAGCAGGACTTACCACGAATGGCACACCGAATTGCTTCAACAATTCCTGACCTTCCAAATACATTTGATCGGTGATTGTAGCAGCTATTCGCTCTTGACGACCTTGTTCTTTCAATAAAACGTCAATATTGCTATCAAGTTCTTCACTAATTAAGTGTAAATTTTCATTATTTTCCGGCAGATTTGAAATAAATTCGTTTACCATATTGCTAGTCTCACGATCAACTACGGATTCAATTTTTTTCTCTTCTAAAATCTCGATATCGGACACTTCGTTCGTTTTATCTTTTATGTTCGATTGTTTTTTGTTACTCTCAAACATGTCTAGAGGAAACAGCTCATCCTCGACAGCTTTGCTGACATCAACCGTAACTTCTAAAAAATCCTCTGAAAATAAAAATAGTCATCACTACCCATACGTAATGCATGCATAATTTCAAAACATACCCTCACTATTTTCACTTTCTTCGACTGCTTTTTGTGAAGTTTTGAAGATATTAAAAACTTTATTTTCTGGGACAAAACTTTGGGTGTCGCCTGTTTTACTTATTACTTCTTTTAGTACTATCGATTCGCTTTTAACAATTTCATCCTCACTGCTGATTTCAATTTCAAATATATTCTCGCTTTTCAACGATTTTTCTTTCCTCTTTTCAGTTGAAGTTTCTTTCAATGTTTCGGTTGGAATTTCCTTCAATGTTTCGGTTGGAATTTCTTTCAATGTTTCGATTGGAATTTCTTTCAATGTTTCGATTGGAATTTCTTTCAATGTTTCGGTTGAAATTTCCTTAAATTTTTCAGTTGATATTTCTTTCAGTTTTTCAGTCGATTTTTCTTCAATATCGTCAATATTTCTTGATAAATCGTCAGGCTGAAGCAACCATTTTGCGATAGTAGCTTCGTTAGCTGCTGCATCGAATTGTACTTCATCTTTTACATTTTCATCATCATCATCCGATGGCATGAATGGATATTTTAATTTATCCTTTTCTTCCGAGTTAATATTTTCAGATTTTAACAATTCAGAATCATTTTCAATTTCATGGTCTAAAGTTTCCCCTTTTTCTTCCGGTTTATTGGATTTTCCTTGAACGTTTTTGAATAATAAATAATGCGCAAAATCTTCCGAAACAATTCTACGAGCGACGGAAAATCTGTCTTCTTGCAAACTTCCTAATTCATTTTCACTAATTCCTGAAACTATGTTTCCCGTGAAATTAACATCTAATTCTTTCCTCACATCATCCAAGCGTTTCCGAAGTTTTCTTCTCGTTATCAATTGCTGAATTTGATGAGATCCAATTTTTTCCGCTTCCTGGAACACATTTTTAAAAAAATAAATAAATTCGCTTTATATTTTATAATAATAATTATATAATTTTGAAAACCTTAGGAAGAGCTCGATCCTTAAACCACGATCTTAATTTCGACCTTTCTCGAAGTTCAACTAAAAATTCATGTTGTATTTCTAAAGGCAAGCTTTTAAAATCATCCGAATCAAAATCTACGTTGTTCAAATCTTGATATCGAGATTCAACTGCAGCAAATTGAAAATCATCAACTGCATCACTATCCTCATCCTCATCTATTGTCCTAAAAATAAAAATAATCGAGATTATTACAATTCAATCGTCGTATTTAGTTGATTAATTTTTAAAATTTAACTGCTGTAGGCCTACTTACTCAGAAGTTAATTGAGGTGGTAATGGTGGCAACTCAAATAAGTCTGTGCTTCCAGTACCGGTTGATGGCAAATGCAATGCCTTTTCAGGAGTTTTTTTGACCGAGCTTTTCGTTTGAGAATTCAAAACTTCTTTAACGGCTTTACTTTGCAAATATTTTGTCAAAACTTGTCGACGAACTTTATCAGAATCTTTCACTGCATTTTCTTGACGCTCTCTTCTGGCTGCCTGTCATAATCGTTTAACTTCATTATAAATTGGTTATTTTATAATACATGTAGCGTAAATAATATTACTATAACTTACGATCGTTTGCCTTTTTAGCATAGGAACAGCTCCATCAAAAACAAAAACGGGTTTGATGTTGTAAAACAGCAACTTACTAATTCGATGAAAGAATCCAAGCAAGTGAGCATTTGGCAAGGGATTGCCTTGTCCATCTCGAAATCCGTGAATAGACTGGTGCAATAAAATACTAGCATCTTTAGACAATTAAGTAAAACAAAATCCGCGTGCAAATTCGATCATTAAGTTAGATGAAACAACATCAAAACTCAAAGGATACCAACAGCTAAAACTTTGTTTTGAAGCGATTCTAAATTAACAGTTTTACCAACCGGATCTATTAATTGCCACAAACCTTGCACACCCATTTTTAATCAACAATTGTATAATAATAATTTAATAAAACTAATTATTATAGACTAATATTGGCTTATCAATCTTTGATTGCATAATTGAAGCCAATCTCACGATTCACTCTCTCGCATTAAATTTTGGACAGGTGTTCCGCTTCATCATGTCTGTCAAACTACGCATGCGCGGATGATTATCGCATACTACCGGTAGGCGTCCATTAAAACAGAAGATGCGTTTATCGAGACAAAAATAATGTTATTTTGCTATAATTTGACAAATATCACATACAAATAACTGCATAAACTTGATAATTAAATTCCAGAATGAATCCTTTAACGTAAGCATAATTATTAATATGAAGTTCTTAATTTAAATTAAAGTTGCCGACTTATTGAAATTCCAGCCAAACAAGGAATTTGACCAAACTCATAGAACGAGAAATTAAATTGGACGTCAATGAAAAAGCGTCATGGCATTATCAATATAAAGACAGTGCTTGGTTATTTATCGGTGGTTTGGAATATGGTTTAAATGAAGGCGATATTATTGCAGTTTTTTCACAGTAAGTATAATTCTAATACACTGTACAATGCATGCAGGTATGATAATTTTATAAACACGCAAAATCTTTTAAAAGTACTTTTTAAAATTTTAGATACGGAGAAGTTGTTAATATAAATTTAGTTCGTGATAAGAAAACTGGTAAATCAAAAGGATATTGTTTTCTGTGTTATGAAGACCAACGCAGCACTATTCTTGCGGTGGATAATTTTAATGGAATAAAGGTTGAACAAGATTTTAGATTTTTGGTTAACAGTTAAAAGATTTTTGTTATTTTTTTTTTTTTAAGTTATGTAAAAGAATCATTCGAGTTGATCACGTGGAAAATTACCGCGTTCCAAAGGATTTTAAAGATACGGACGAAGAAACAAAAAAATTAAGAGATGAAGGATGTGGACCTGATGTTCAGATGAAACGAGATGGTCTGTTACGCAGAACTACAGTAGTGGTCTCTTCGTAAGATGTTAATATGTATATTATTTTAGAAAATGCGGAGACAATAAAGGATCGTTCACCTCTTGAAACGCCAGTTATTAAAGAAGAACGCCAAGATCAAGGTTATGATAAATATGAAATCCCGAAAACTACTAAAAAAGAGTCAGACCGGCCTTCTCATTCAAAAGATGATTCAAACAAACGAAAATGGGAAAACAGCAAGGAAAAACATACAGATAAAAGAACACGTCACGTAGAAGATATGCAAGATAAACATTCAAAAAATAGAGATGATAAAGATCGTAAAAAAAGTGAGAAAAAGGAAGAACGACGTGACAGTCACAGGAAATCTAAAAGAGATGATAATGAAAAGTCTTCAAATTATGATAGCTCAAAGAATTCGAAAGATTATAGAAGCAGTAAAAAACGTGAAGAAGATTACGATTATAAAAATTCGAACGATCATAAACACAAGAAAAGGAAGCATTGAAAATAAATGTTCATTTTTTTTTGTATTAAAAAAAATCAAATAAATGTCCTTAAATTACTCATAATGTAATGCAATACAATTTATTTAGCAATATTTCTATACACATATCCAAAACATAAATTTAGAAAAAAAATTATTTGTGAGCAATAGTAGTCAGCCAAAAGTGGGCATAATAATCAAATCATAATGTAAATTTTTTAGAGGACGTAATTAAATTGAATATCATACCTGTTTTAATGGCCCAAGTTAAAATTTTGAGTGTAATCGTATTCTATTGTTGGTATTACAGCTTGAACAAATTTAAGAAACACGATTAAATACATATGAACTCCAAGATCACCTCCGCCCTCGGTAACAGTTTGTATAATTTTTTTCATCACTTCAGCATGCCTGTAATAATTAGTTTTTTTTTTACAAAAAAAAAAAAAAATTATATAATTCGAGAATATTTTAAAGATTTTAACCTGCACGGATGTACTGAAGCCATTGGTGCTGGAAGATGAGGGTGTGCTTCCATTGTTACCGTTTTCTTCGCGTGGTCTTGACTAAAATCTTCGTACATATCTTCAACGGTTAACGGTTTACGATTCTAGAAAACATTAAAACTTTTGAGAAAACAAAATCATTATTTACACGTACAGTAGGTCAATAAATTTCCCAATCGAATTAAAAAACTGAATTAGATGTGGGTTTGTGTAATTACCTCGTCATATCCAAATAGCCATAGACGAGGAGTTTGGTAATATTTATCGTATGTGATATTCAAATCATAAGTTCGCGTTTGGATAATTTCTCCCCCACTAGAAGAAGAGATTGGAACAGTTTGTCCCGATTCTGCCTTTGCACCAGCTTCATCACCACTTTCGTTTACAGCTTTTAAATCTAATGTAGCCTATTTCAAATACACGTGTGAATGCAAATTTTACTATTTGAAATAAATTTTAAAAAATTACGGTGTCCTGCGAATCAAGCAACCCACTTTCTTCAAATTCGTTCATATCTATAGCTTCTTCATTATCGTCGTCATCCTCATCATCCGATTGCTTAGCATCTTCGGAAAATTTATTAGTTGCGGACTTAACCTGACTTTCATTCTATTAAAATGCAACTAATCCTCATTTTTCTAAAATAATAAAATAAAATCGAAATCAATACCTTAGATTCTAACGTCATTTCTTTAATTTGATCTTGAAGCGCGTGTCCTGAGCCCTCAGCATAATGATGGGTATCTACCCAACCACCATCTTCATCGTCAGCTTCAATCACTTTTTCTTGGTCCCCAGAATACTCAATTTGTTTACATCTTCTATAACATGGAACTAAATAATCAACAACAAACAAATGTTTATTCCAGTAGCGTAAATTAATTTGAAATCAATTAAAAACCATTTCTAGTTATCAAAAACTGCTTTTCCTTTGGTAAATATGGTTTAATTTTGTTCTCGTCGCCGGATGCCCATTGCCACGTGGGACAATGATGAACCAGGTGATCGCCAGCAATTACAAACTGAAACAAAAATTCCCCGTCATTTAGTTAGCTGAACTGTTAACAATATCGTGGTGTCTCAAATCTTAAACATCAAACCTCTTCTGGTGTGATAACTCCAGTTTCTTTGAATTTTGATTCCTATTTAAAATAATTATATCGTCACAAATGTATAACATTATTAAATAAATTAATATAGTATTACAAATTGCATTTAATTACTTGTAGTGATTTTAAAACCTATCTAAAATTCTGACAGTAACACAAATTTTGACTGCTACATAAATTTTGTATAAAGATTTTATTGAAAACATTTTTAATTACAACAAGCAATTAAGCCAGGGTACATTCAATTAAATATTACGCAAAAGCGTTACTGTATTTTAGATTATTAAATTAATAATAATATTTATTATGAGACTTTTATACTACTGTACCTTCAAAATAGGTGTTAGATACTCTGCAACATTTAGGGCCGTACCTTTTACGGTTTTCAAAACACTTTGCATTATAAAAATCTCTCACCACAATTGCCAAATAAAACCTTCCAAAATTGAATTACTTATAAAAAACTATCATAAAATATTTGACATTACATAAAGAAACAATAATACAGCTTCGAATAAACTCGTGAGTTGTGGGTCTTCTGAATCATATGACGCTGAAAAGCCATGAAAATTAAAAACAACTACAGTGCTGCCCAATAATAATAAATTGTAGCGTTTACCTATTAATTAAAATGTAAACAGATGGATTATAAATTTAAATATAAAACTAAACTAATAAAACTCAACATTTTTAAAAATTATTCAACAACTTTAAATTTAATTTAAAATTTTCAGTGATAGCCCAAAGCAGTTACAATTGACAACTTTGTGCAAGGGATTAGCCAATCACAATCGGTAGTAAAGTTATTTGAATTCCTTAACAGAACGTTAGGTAAAAATTCTTCTGTATGAACGATTGAAGGGTGAACGATTCCTGCTTAGCGTGCAACTCTAGCACGAGTTTTTTAGTTGTGAACTTTGAAATATTTAAAATAATTATTACGACTCGATTACCAATAGGTTTAAAAATTCTTTTGTCAAAGTTTATCACGTTTCTTTCAGTAATATAAAAGTATTAAAATGCCTTTGCCTAAAAGTTATAACCCAAGATTGCACCTTGACCGCGACAAGGAACAGGTAAAAACCAATAATGAAAAGATATTTTTTCAAATATTTTCATAACAGGCGATTTTTTTTTCCGATCGTTGATGTTCATCAGAATAATAGGAAAGTTGTAAAGCCGAATGATTTTAAAAGAATGGCCGATTGTCCAGCTGAAAATTTACCAACTCGAAAACGATCGGTTTTTGGAGACGTTACCAACAATGTAAACAATTGTTTCGCTATAATATTGCTGTTAATTATTTAAATTTATTCATAATTTGTTTAGACGAAGTTTATTGTTGATAAACCGCAAATGAAACAAAAATCTAAAGATAAAATATTTGACGAGAGTAAATTAAAGATTGAAGCGCAACCGACAAAGGAAATTCGAAAATCTAAGCGAATTAGTGAAAAACAAGTGAAATCTTCGGACTCTTTTGATGTTTCCTATTTAAGCGCAAAAGACTGGTATAAAACTTTAAATTTTGTACTGGAATTTCATTTTAATAATTGTGTTTTTTTTTTTTTTATAGTTTTAGTCCTACTAGCGATGAATCAAATTATGTAACCCCAATCGCCATAGAAATCGATGCGACGGAACAAAATCTTCCAGAGGGCGTAAACGATTTTGACAAAGAAATGGAAAGTGATATTTTTTCCGTGTCTACCTATGCTCAAGATATTTTTCGACACTTCAAGGAAAGAGAAGTGCGTAAAATTGTATTTGTAGAAAAACAATGACTGTACCTAACAATACTTTTCGTTTCAGAAAAAATTTCAAATGAAACATTATTTGGTTTTTCATCCTGAACTCAATAAAGGCATGCGCGCAATTCTGGTCGATTGGATGGCTGAAGTTCAAGAAAGTTTTGAACTCAACCATGAAACGCTTTATCTAGGAGTCAAACTGATCGATTTTTTCCTATCTCGAAGCCAGTCGATCCCCAGAGCTAATCTTCAACTTTTGGCTTCAACAGCGATGTTAATCGCGGCTAAATTTGACGAAAGGTGTCCACCTGCTATTGAAGATTTTGTTTATATATGCGACGATGCTTACGATTCGAATCAAATAATCAGAACGGAAATCACAATTTTAAAAAGTATAGATTTTGATTTAGGGATTCCGATTTCGTATACATTTCTAAGACGTTATGCTAGGGTAAGGTCAATTCGATGATGAAAACTGTAACTCACAATAATATTCATTTGTTTTTTAGTGTGCGAAATTAACGATGGAAGTACTTACTTTGTCTCGGTACATCTTGGAAATCTCGCTGATGGATTACAATCTAATTGAAGAGCTCGATTCGAGGTTAGCGGCGGCTGCTCTTTCCCTTGCCATGCAAATGTCTAAACTCGAACCATGGGTAAGGAAAATTAGTTTGATTTAAGATATCGAAATACAAGTTTTATATTTCAGAATAAAACGCTGGAGTATTACTCCGAATTTAAGCTTGAGGATTTAAGTGACCTACTTCCAAAACTCAATGACATATTGAAGAAAGGCGGGAAGAACGGTCTGAGAACCATGTACACAAAATACTGTCACAAGTAAATACTTCAGTGTTAATATTATGAAGCTTTACAATAACTGGTTTAACTTTTTTTTAGAATATTTTTTGAAGTGGCAAAGATTCCCCCTTTAGAAGATTCGGCGCTAATATGTAAATAGTATTTTAACATTTTTCTGTTTAGGAGTGAAGGCACATTTCTTTTATTTTAATAAAATTTGTATAATCGTGACAACTTAATAAAGTATATTTTTACGTCTCATTATTTTGGAATAACTTCTAAGGCACGTCTTATTTAAATTAAAAAAATTGTACCTTTACAACTTAACAATAATTATTATTCTTGCAGATAAAAATTGTAAATTACAAAAATTTGATTTATTAAATTCATTGAATTTCTTCAGGTTTAAATTATAAAATGCAATGATTTTCCCACAATGATTATAGATAGAATAGTGTTCAAAAGAAAAAAATATCAATAAAAAACGTTTACCTCGTTTCAAACGTTGTAGAAACAAAGTTGTTACTTTTGAAGATCATTTGCATCATTTGTCGTTGCACTGAGCATCTTTGAAAATAAGGAAGAGGATTTGGCTGCTAAAACTTTCGGTTCGCCATCTTCAACGATCTGTAACAATCAATAAATTAAGAACTGTAATCTTCAATCTACATTACTTTTTGTCGTTTACTTTCCCATCGTGCAACACAAGCACTCTGTCATAATCGAGAACGTGACTTAAACGATGAGCAATACTTAGTATGGTGCAACCTGGAAATGATCCCATTAAAATGTCGTGCAGTAGTGTATTAGTTTCGTCATCAATCGACGCCATTGCTTCATCCATAAAAATAACCCTGCTTTTCCTTAAAAAGGCCCTAGCCAGACAAAGTAATTGTTTCTCTCCAACTGAAAAATTATTTCCACTTTCAGTTATATTACAAGAAAGTTGCTTATCTAAAGCAATTATCTAGAAAAAAAATCATCATTATCAGTTTTAAAATTAATAAAATATAATTTTAAAACTTTTAATGTACTTTTTCTTGAAGTTGAATTCTAGCTAACGATTCCCAGATAGCTTCATCACGATGTTCGTTTTTGGGATCCAAATTGAAACGAATAGTCCCTTTGAATAGAATCGGATCCTGCGGTATGACAGTCATCCGTGAGCGAACATCATACAGCGATAGACATGATAAGTCAATGTCATCCACTAGAATTGTTCCACGCGCTATTTTCGCTAAACGAAACAGTGCTGTTCCAATGGAAGACTTTCCAGCTCCTGTTCGACCGACAATTGCAACTTTTTGTCCTGGTGAGATTACGAACGATACCCCGTTTAGAGCTAACGGCAAGTGTTCTCTATACCTTAGATCTACACAATCGAAAGCAATTTGTCCTTGCGATGGCCAATCATGCGGTGCAGGAGGAACTACTTTTCGATCTGGCCCTTCACTTTCTAAAGATTGTTCGTAACGCAAAAGACGTTCCACATTAGTAAATCTAGATTGCGTTTCAATTGACACGCGCACTGCGTAATTGAATATACCAGAAAGCTGAAATAATAATAAAATATTAATCATTGATTTTACGCGTATAATAAATTCACTCACATTTGCACAGTAGATTAATGCCAAAGCTGCAAAAGCTGGCTCAACCTTGCCATGAAGATAGACGATAAATAATGCAATTAATGTGGTTGCAAAAGCAACAGCCATGTCCATGCGAAAGCTCACCCATCTAGTAGCGCCTATCAGCAAATAATTAAAGGTTGAATTATAATCTTGAAGTCGTACAAAGTCTCTCTCAAATAGTTTTTCTCGTTCATAAGCATGTACGGAAGCCAATCCAGATAGTGTCGCGGAAATATGGCCGAATAAAGGTGAACGAGAAACATTTTCTCTCCTTTTGATATCGCGTGCAGCCGTTTGAAATAAGAGAACCGTAACACAAAAAAACGCACCCAATAAAGGTATCGAAATTAAAAACCAAGGATATACTGCTGCTACCATGAACAGAGATAGAGCACACGTCCAAATCATCATTAAACAAACACTTAAAAACGTAGGAAGCATAAAATCAACTAAAAAAACATTTGCAAAATATAAAAGTTTTTTAAAATATGAAATGCAATTCATTTAAAAACAAAACTTACTTTCGTCAAGATCTTTTGAAAAAATGTTTAAAATGCGTCCTATTGGTGTGGTTTCAAAAAATCGCATTGTACCGTTTAAAAGCCTACTTAAAATTCGATCGTGCAGTTGAAATGAAGCCATCATAGCAGTCTAGAATTTAAAATGCAATTTAAACTAATGCGCAAACAGAAATTTTTCATGCAGCCAAATGAATTTAAATACAAATTTTTAATTACTGTACCTTTGCAAAAAGAAAAGCTTGAAGTATTGATGTAATAGTTATGCTCACGAGAATAACGCTGAATACAATAATATACACTTGATGTTTAGGTAACGAATCTAGACCGTATAAAGCTTCATTAAAAGGCAAAGAGGCATTAAAAGTTACATTGAAATCGGTAGCGGTTGGCTCGGCTACAACGGTGTCATTGCCTTCAGCATTAAACAAACTCCCAACATTATTTGATTGCAGAGGAATCTAATTTATTATTCAAAGAAAGCTTTAATAATTAATAAACAAAGGTAGGAATTAAATAACCTTACGGATGATTTCATTTCAGAGAGAACGATTCCAAGATACCAACTACTGAATATTGTTACAGCAACAAATATTAAAGATGAGAGAAGAACAATGAGAAATATTAATGCACCGCCCATTGATTTAATGTAAGCCCAATAAGTACGCCATGCTACGCTTCCTTCACCCTTCTCTTCTGGTCGAGTTAAATGACCATCATTAGCTAATGAAGATAAAGAAGGAGCCACCGAACCCTCATTTGAGTTAGCATTAGCTAAATCGAATGTCTGATTTGCTCGAGGAGATGGAGTTCTTTTCGACGTATTCAATTTTTCTATAACAAAAACAAATGTTAAGAACAACTATCATTTAAAAACACATATTCGATTACCATCGCTGATACTTTTCGTCAGATTCGACTCTGCTTGCAAATTAAATTTATCAATTAACTCTGCAAAATGCCCTCCTACAGTAATTAGTTGTTCAGGTGTTCCTTGCTCAATGATCTGACCTTCCTCCAGGTACAAGATGTAATCGCACGCTTTTAAAAACTTGACTTGAGAGCAAACGAGCAACACCGTTTTCCCACTTAATTCACCACGAATACATTGCCGAAAAAGAAATTCGGCAACTAGATTATCGAGTGAAGACATAGGATCATCCAACAACACAACATCCCGATTGGAGTAAACGGCTCGTGCAACACCAACACGAACTTTTTGACCACCGCTTAAAGTGATCCCACTTTCAGACACTTCCGTCTGATCTCCGGCTGGCAGTGTGTGAAGATCGTCATTGAGGGCACACGAACGAATGGAATTATAATACCGTTTTGGGTCGAAACTGTCTCCAAACACAATGTTATCTCTTACAGTTCCTTTAATTATAAATGGTGATTGTGGTACGTAGGCCAACGTTCCTCTCAAATCTAAATAACCTCTCAATAAGTTCATCTGAAAAAGAAAATATTTCAAATCGCAAATATTAGGCTAATCATGCTTGCTAAAAAAATATTACCTGTCCAACAATCGCTGATATGAGAGAGCTTTTTCCACTACCGTTCGGTCCGCAAATTCCCACAACTTTTCCTTTGGGTATTACAAAATTCATTTTATGCAAAATTTCTTTAACTGGTTGTTCGCTTGTAGATAAGCCAGTCAATGCATCAGTCTCTACATTTTCGACCTTGGAGTTTCCTCTGCCACGATTTTGCAAGGAGTCAGTTTTATTATTAACAGGTGTACTAAGAAGACTAGAAGTGATTTCACGAGCCCAAGCAAAATCTGCGTTCGTCATAGAAACTGCTACATTAGGGTCTTTTGGCTTGGAGATGCAAATTCTGGTATCCGGATGCAAAAGCAATTCCTAAAATAATTTTACCTGTAATTTATCGCAAAACTTAAATAAAATTTGTTTATCAAACATACTTTGACTCGCGCCATTGTACTTCTCACTTGAGCAATGGCACCTAACGACACTGGCAAAAATATCAACCCATATCTACTCCACATTAAAACCGCAACAGCCGCATAAGCCTAAAAAGTTAATTTCATAAAACGGTTTTTGTAAAAAAATAAATTAATGAAAGATGATCTTACCTGAGCTGGCTGTAACGGAAAACCCATAGCAAAACATGTGATAAAAATAATAATTGCAGTTGCAGATGGAAGACAATTTGATAGCGAACCGCTTAAAAGATGAAGGAAAACAATTTTTTGAAGAAACCCCAATTCTTCGCGACGTCTCCCTAAATAATTAATCTGATCATTTCATCTTTAAATTTAAATTAATTAATTGCTTAATGTCTTACCAGAAATTAGTTTATGAAATGTCTCTTCCCAAACATTCAACTTTATAATTTTAATCGAAGACAAAGTTTCTTTGGTTTGGGCCACCTGTTTGTTTTTGCAATAATATTATGTACTAAAAAAAATTATAACAAATTTTACCAACTTACTCGCATATCAGTTACAGATACAGCTTTAGCACGATATCGAGCAGTCATCGATGTCATCATACCCTGTAAAAAGAAAAAAAGAAAAAATGCTACGAATCCTGCCCATCCAGCAGTTCCTAAATCCCATATAATCCAAATGAATGCAGCAATAACAGTTAGAGCTCCAGGAATCCACATGTGCAAATATTGTCCAAACTCTAACAGTCTCGCACTGTCGTTAGAAAACAAATTTAAAATCTGCAATTAAATAAGAAATTATTGTTTTTCAAAAAAAAATATTACAATCCAATTCTAAACTATACCTGACCAGGATTTATCGACCCTAAAGAGTTCATATTGACAACTTTTCGGTAAGCGAGAGTTAAAATTGCCGAACGAAGACGCAGACCGGTACGTACGTATATAGCACCATGCCAACTGACCAGAATAGCACGCATTGTGTCCACTATTAATATGGCAAAAGCAAATAATGTTCCATTTAAATAAGAGGGTTCAGGATGTTGCGTGATGTCTATCAAATAGCGAAGAAAGACGAGCGGAGTTAAAAATCCAGCCAATAACGCAATCGTGTAAATTAAAGTTGCCGCAATTACTCGAGTTCTCATAAATCGCCATGATACACGAAATAGGTTAGCTCCAGCCTCTCCGCGTTCTTTCAATTCTTCTTCCCACAGATATTCAAACCTTTGACTATTAAGACTACACGATTCCATAATGGAACACCGATAAGATTCAAACGGAAACAGTCCTTTCCGAAATAGTTTCCACATAGGAATAGTCATCCAGGAAAATGTGGCAAATGAAAAACAACCAATACTATCAACAGGTAATACCTTGCTTTCTCTAAAATAAAAAGAAAAATCATTAAAAAAAAAATTAAACAAAATCCTAATTTAGTCAATTTAAGTGAAGTTGACTAACTTTGGCTGCCTTCGTATGGGATATAAATTTCTTAAAGCCGGATAGTATCTTCTAAAGCCATTTTCAGGTTGGTAAACGATGTTACTGTCTTCATCTTCGGGTTCTTCTGCAGAATTTTGAAAATTCCAATTATTGACAGGCTGACCAGTTTCCAGAAGCCCGTGTAAACGAAAAGGACTGTAAAATTAATTATCGTTCTGTAGTAAAAAATAAACAGCTGCCGTTAAATAAATTTTCTAAAACCTGTCTAACTCAGTCGATGAAGGCCGACGTTGCATTTCCATGGTTATTTCATCGTTGTTATCCGGCATTTTGCTTGGTAAATCATTTTCTCCTTCTTGATCTTCTGTTAGAGCCATCTATTACAGCAAAATAAAAATCAATTAAATTTCAAGAACATGTCAGACAAAATAAAAATAAAAAAAAAACAGCTTTTGAAAACATACAGTACACTGTACTTCGCACTTATCTTTTGTACTCGCATTAAACAATAGAAAAGTTAATTCAAATGGATTTGTTCGTCGATGTACAATAAAGTTTTAAAAAAATGCAACAGATGTTACACAAAATTATTAACATCTGCTTAAAATTGTAAATATAAAAATAAATAATAAATACTCCACAATCGTTCTAAAATTTAAAAACTCGTTACAATTCAAGAATACAACTTCGGAACTGGTTAGAAATAATTCGGAAAGTTTTTCTCCCCCCAATTAAAACTTGGAACAGTGACAAAGTTCAAAATGGGTTTCTCAACTCTTGATTCGATCAACAAGCAGTTTCCCCGCAACGTATCCCTACAAGTTCTACGTAGTAAACCCGTGTTAATACAAACTCTTGAATTATATTACGAATTTGTAATCTCTCGACAATATCAAAACTATCTAATGCGCTTTGCTTTTAGTACTGTAATAATTACTGATGATGGAGGTAAACTACACCCCCCAAAACTAATGCATTACGCGGCTACTCGTACACTTACTTTATTAGATGTTAAAATGATTTCCAAACAGAAAAACGATGTCAAGGAAGATCAAAATAAATGCTTATTCACATTGATTAGATTTTTAACAGCTTCAAAATATGAAAAGCCAGCTCCGTAAAAACTTTGGATGCAAATGAAACAACAACATAGATAAGGCCTATCGGCGTTGCCACTCGGTGATACCATAGAGTCTATGACCGCCGCTTGCTTTTTTCCAACACCCTGGTAGACCAGGCCAACTTAAATGACGTCACTAAAACCGACTGTTACGAAAGCAGTGGTCGTCAACCTAGTGCTCGTGGGCTACTAAATTACTTTTCAACGCGATTTCTACAGATTTCAAAGTACTGTATTTAAAACATAATTACAAATAATAAAAAATAAATCATAATTTAAAATAAAATAAATGTAAAATAAATCAATCTTAATAATTTTTTGATGTGTACTATTTTATAATAATTTTATTATCGATTATTTGATTTTTTCTCCACAAGAGGACGCTGAATCAGCCTTACAGACCTTTCGGGAAAATCAGGAGTGGAAAGTGCACTGGTCAATGGTTTCTTGATCATTTTTAGGGTTTATTAATTATTTAGCAAAACTTTTTTATTTATTTTTAACAATGATACTGTTAAACAGTGTGTTGTTGTTTGCGGTAGCGAGTTTTGGACTGGTACAAGGTAAGAAATTATTTAAATGTAAAGATGCGGTGTTTCGCAATGAATTTGATCCGCCCCCTTTTTTGTTTTTCGTTATAATCAAATTTACTCAATATAAAATATTAAATTCATTTTTACAGAATAAATATGGAGTACATACACTCCACTAAACACAGAGATAATTTTATTTAACAAAAAAAAGGGGTGGGTTTTCCCCCAATTTTTTGTAATTGCAAAACTTAGAAATCCAAACTGAGTATAATGTCAAAATCTAGATTATTGTGATTGAAATACAGTACAGTAGACGAATACAGCTCTCGAATTTAACAATTTTTCTTTCTATCTGTAGGTTCAGATGTACTCTTTATTCAACATGCACCAAGTTATTATCAGATTTCTTCAAATAGTAAATGTGAGCACCAGCTAAAAAGCAGTCAACTTCCTCAAGTCATATGTGCTGCCCTAGGATTTTCCAACTCAAAAGTGCGATGAAATTAGTATAAAATAAATGATGACGTGAGATGAGACATTTAATATTTTTTTTCTAAACTCTTATTTTTTATTTCAGGATTTTTGTTGGGATGGAATTAAAAGCAGTTCTTTTTTTGAAAGACCAAAGGCTGTTTGCGTTTTGGAGTTTGATGGATTTGACAATATTAATACGAATATTGCGAAAAACAAATTTCCAATTACAGTGGTATGAAAACTGGGAAAATAATTAAATTGAGGACATTGATTAATAATTCTTTTAAATATAGGATGTGGAGCCTCAACTAGCTTTTCCTGAAGTTACTGCCAACATTTCTTCTCGATATCCTAGCGAACTGACATTTAAAATCAGCGTCACAAATGATAACAACGTAAATTAAACTTAAAAGTTTTAAGATTTTGTAAACTTACCTTTTGTTTATGAATTATTTTTTAATTTAGTTCTACACATGCATGGCCGAGTATCCCGAGGTCTTAAATAAAATCGATCCAGATCCCGAAAAAATGGAGGAAAGATTACGAACAGACGACTCGATTTTCTCCATCTATTCTTTGAAATCGCTCAGTTTGAAAAATATGGTTGATCGAGAATTTCTATCCGAAATGCAACTCTGGATTGATGTTTCCGACGCTGTAAAAAATAAATACAATATTATTTTAACTTGGAAAAAAACAAACAAATTTTTACATTTTTTTCTTCTTTTGTTTAATAGTTAATTGCGAACGAAGATAAAATCCACAACTACAAACCGTCTGATTTTATTTGGATGCAATCTGTAGCATTGAAAAATCTTAAAGAAATCTACGGCGTCGATTCACCACAAGTGACGGAAGCTTTAACTGTCATTCAAAATGTTTTGAAACGAGTAAATTAACATAGTAGTTGTTTTGTTATTTCAAGTAAATTTAAGCTTACGTATTCTTTGATTTAGATTGAAACATGTTTGAAAAAATTATACGGTGACAACTTTATACTATTCGTTTTAACTGTGGATTATTTGAACGAAGTTCCAAAATCAAGAATGGGACGAAGTTTATTGGCAGATGATACCCAAGCTGTAATTATTTTTCCATACATTTCACGTACTAAAATTTACTGAAAACTTCAATTTATTTTTTTTAGAATACAACTACATTTAATCTCTCGCCTTCGTATGATCAAGATTATCCAGCAATGTTTAACATACTTCTATTCGTGTCTTTACTATTAAGTTTAACTGTGTTCGCCATTACCTTGGGTATGTGGCACATTGATCCTGGTCGAGATAGCATTATTTATCGAATGACTAGTCAGCGCATGAAGAAAGACCAATAAAAAAAATGCGCTAGCAAAAACTATGGTCAACATTCAGCTAAATTTGTTGTACATTACATTCCAATTTGTATATAGCTATAATAATTTGATATTAATGGTGTTGCAATATAAATTTTCCGAGTCATCGTGACATAATTATAAAATTTATATTAACACTATTAATAGCAGTAGTTCAATCCCATCTGATTATTAAAGAATAATTATAAAAACGACTTAAGTTTTGAGCCATCAAATTGTAAATGCATTTTGAATTGAAAGTTGTCAAATGTGAAAAAGTAGTTAACTTAAAAAAAATTAAAGAGTTCTAGTCGTAAACAAGTAATTCAACGATAGATTTTTAAAGATTACACATCTGATTTGAATTTGTTCAAATTTTAAAGAGATTTACATTAAAAATATATAAAAGCAAAAATTCAAATTTATTAATCAGCCCTTTTAATTAATTCTTAAACGCTGTAAATTATAGATAAAACCAAAAACATATGCAACAGAACATGAAACTTGAATTTTAACTGCTCACGAGAAAGTTAATTTTCCTTTTAAGCTGACCATATTCGTTTGTTTACCAAATGTCGGAGATAATTTGGGTCAATTTTAGTTTGTTACAAAAAATAATCCGAAATGCACTTTTTTTTACTTTTATAATCTACTTTATCCTTTTATAACAATAATGTAATGACGAAACAATGTTACAAGCATTTTATGTGGTCACCATTTGTGATCCGCAAAACATCTAGGCCCTACCAGTATTCGATATTCCAAAATACTGAATTTCCGTGGCAGTGCGCAGCGCGCTTTCACGTGGTATTATTAATTTTATTTATTAAGGGAAAAAATTACACTACAAAACTTTTTGAATTTTGCTGCGAAATGGCGCAATATTGGAATCTTTCCAAGTTGACATTAATAATTATTATTGTTGGATTATTTTTTATGGCGAACTGAAATTAGCCAAAATTATTTCAGACACCTACTTCAAAATTCATGAAAATAATTATGAAAAACTTAATCTTTTCGTTATTTTAGATAGAGAAATGGATAGTAGATGTTATAATTTAAGCATGTAAATAGTAAATATCAAATTGCTTCGTTTTTTAAGCAAAAATCAATTCCTTTTATTATTATTATTATTCAAAAACATTTAAGAAACCCATTATATTTTATTCAATTTCCAGCTACGAAGTTAACAAATTTTAATAAAAAATCAAGGCCGTGCCAAATCTATTTTTAACAATAATATGATAATACAGTACAGTACATGAATTGGCAATTTACTTGATAAAATAAAATGCAATCTCTCACAAATATTAGATCTTTAATCAGTTGAAGTGCGATTATATTGCGAGGAAGGTGTCCTGCCTTAATTGAGCAAAAACGAAGACCTTCAGTCAACGAAAATCTAAGCAATGAACGCTTTGTCGTGAAAGCGATGCGGAAGATAAATGCTATTTGAAGGCCAAAAAAGGATTAAGCCAAGTGGTGTTATCTTATTTAGACTTGATTATTTCTTGACACTTTGAAAATTACAACAGTTGGTAGTAAACATGTCCTACGACAAACCTTACGTTGAGTTTCATAATGGTGCGCACATGCCCATTGTGGGGCTTGGGACCTGGACGGTAAACTCAGTTATTCTACCTTTCGATTTAACAGGTAAATTTGATTATTTTCGTTCAACAGGGTAAACCGGAAGAGATGAAAATGGCGATTCGTACGGCTCTTGAAGCCGGGTACCGCCACATCGACACCGCCTTCGCCTATCAAAACGAAAAGGCCATAGGGGAAATTCTAAAAGAAATATTCGCCGAAGGAAAAATCAAAAGAGAAGACTTATTTATCGTTACCAAGGTAATTTATAAAAACACATTGGCACGTTTCTAATAAGAGACAGGAAATGAAAAGCAGAAATATCAATATAAGTTTTTAAAACAATTAATAGTTGCCTCCAAATGGAATGCGAGCGGGTGACGTCAAACACTTTTTGGAACAATCCTTGAAAAACCTGCAATTGGATTACGTGGATTTGTACTTGGTCCACCTTTGCGTCGGCTTCCAAAACGTTGCAGATACCCAAATTTTCCCCGTAGATAAAGACGGAAATCCCTTGTGGGACTACACCACGGATTTAGTGGCCATTTGGAAGGTAAGTCTTAACCTCAATATTTTATTTAAAAAATTATTAAGGTCTTTTATTATGATAGGCTATGGAGGAGTTGGTGGGTTTAGGATGGACCAAGAGCATAGGCATCTCCAATTGGGCCATTGAACAAATACAACGCATTTTGGACATTTGTAAAATTAAACCCGCCAACATTCAAGTGGAATGTCACGCTTACTTTCAACAAAACCCATTGGTGGACTATTGCAAAGCCAACGGAATCACCGTGTGCGCCTACGGACCAATTGGCTCTCCTGGAATGCCAGCATTTATGGAGAAAAACAGAGGAGGAATCAAGTATTAAACCTTAATAATTAGGCTTCCTTCCTTTGCCTAAAAGTTTGTTTGTGTAGAGTTGAAATTCCACATCTTTTGACCGACCCTACAATTGAGAAGATTGCCAAAAAACACAACAAACAATCCGCTCATGTAATTTCGTAAAATAATTATTATGAGAATTGATACAGTACTGCTTTACAATAATTATGCACAATAAATTATTTTTCTCAAGGTTCTATTGCGATTTCTAATGCAACGTGGAATCGTCGTCATTCCAAAAAGTATAAATCCAGATCGAATTAAATCCAATTTTAAGGTACCGGTATCCTGACATTTGAAATAAAAGTATCGTCCTCTTCATTTTCTATTTAATGTGTTTACTTTTCTATTAGCTGTTTGATTTTAAGTTGGATGCTTCGGACATGGACAACATCGTTAAGCTTAACAGGGACCACCGATTTTTTAAATTCAACTACTTAAAGGGGTAAAGCTTTATCAGTGATATTAAATAGAAGTAGAAAAAGCGAATTAATTATTAATTGGTGTTAAGTTTCAACAGTCACAAATTAACAAAATAATATTAAAATTTGAATCCACCACTATTCCATTAATATATACAGTATATATACCAGTACCGGTATATTTCGCATTCTACTTCCCTTTATATTACATCTTTAAATCAATAGATTATGTTATTATTTATTAACGGGTGTTTTTTAATATATTGTAGAGCGGAAAAACATCCTGAATTCCATGGATTTCAATAAAATAATCAAGAAGTCCACTATTTTGAAATTCACCTTAATTACATAGGTTTAGAAAATGTTCATTTAAAAACTATCATTTAAATTACGCTTATATTTGAAATAAAAGTTACCAATAATTTCAAATGATAAAAAATAATAACAATAATAACTACCTTAAATTTAAAAATTTGTTTCAATTTTGGCGCTACCAAAATATTGGAAATTTCCTTGAGAATGTTGTGGTGTTTTGGTTATGATTTTAACTTTTAAGGTATTTCTGTGTACAATGTAGCCTACTCGTTTTGATAACGAGCAAATAAAAAAAAATTTAAGTACGGAAGAAAAATGTGTTTTCAAGGCCAAACAAACACTTATGCTTACTTTTTATCTTTGAAATACAAACGCAGTCGTTTCAGCAAGCGTTGCTACAGGTGGCAACATTCCACTCGTTTCGTTTGCCAACATTATAATTACAATCACCTTGACTCTGCTTAATATTATTATCTTCATTACATATAAGCAAGTGATTGATAAAATAGTGTAAAACAATTTTTAGTTTCTGGTTAAAAATTTTGACCGTTTGCCGAAAAAATGTCCTACAACAAACCTTATGTTGAATTTCACAATGGAACGCACATGCCCATTGTGGGACTTGGAACCTGGATGGTAAGCTTTTTTATCTTTAAGTTAATAAATTTTTTACTATCTCCCTCCTGCTATCAAAACAAAGTCAAACATTTTTTTTTTTTTTTTTGGTTTTTGCTGTTCCATCCGGAAGTCAAAATATCACCCTATTGCGGTTTGATTTAAGAACCCTTTAGTCCCAAATAAAAATTTGTTTTTGATTTCCTTATAAAAACAACAAAAATAAAATGTTTGACATGAATTTGTTTAAAACCCTCCCATTTTACATTATGCTCGTCCTAATTACATTATGCTCGTTGAACAGGGGACACCGGAAGAGATGACAGTGGCCATTCGTAGCGCGCTTGATGCTGGATACCGTCACATTGATACCGCTTTCGCCTATCACAATGAAAAGGCCATAGGAGAAATTCTAAAAGAAATATTCGCCGAAGGAAAAATAAAAAGAGAAGATGTGTTTGTCGTCACCAAGGCAATTATTTTATAAAAGAAACTTTAGATTTTAATCTTATATACTTTTAAAATTAATAAACAAAAAAAAACGTAGTTGCCCTCAAATGGAATGCGAGCGGGTGATGTCAAACACTTTTTGGAAACATCATTAAGAAATCTGCAATTGGATTACGTGGACTTGTATCTGATCCATACTTGCATGGGATTTCAAAACATTGGAGATACTCAAATTTTCCCCGTAGATAAAGATGGAAACGCTTTGCTAGACTACACCACAGATTTAGTTGCCATTTGGAAGGTAAGATCAAGCATTTATATTAATACAGTAAAAGCAGGTACGGTAGTTAAGCCATTTTACTATGCTAGGCTATGGAAGAAATGGTGGGCTTAGGGTGGGCCAAGAACATAGGCATCTCCAATTGGGCCATCTCGCAAATTCAACGCATTTTGGACAGTTGTAAAATTAAACCCGCCAACCTTCAAGTGGAATGTCACGCTTACTTTCAACAAAACCCATTGGTGGACTATTGCAAAGCCAATGGCATCACCGTGTGCGCCTACGCTCCAATTGGCTCACCAGGAATGCCTGGCTTCACCGAGAAAAACAGAGGAGTCAAGTATTAAATATACTCTAGGCTTAATTTCTTTAACCTAAAAATTTATTTGTGTAGAATTGAAATTCCACATCTTTTGAGCGACCCGGTGATTGAAAAAATTGCCAAAAAACACAACAAACAATCTGTCCACGTAAACTATTCATTTCTAATTTAATTAAAATAATTGTATGATAATACGTCATCATAACACGTCATCATTGTATGATAACACGTCATCATAATGCTACCAAATTCACCATTTCTCTTATTTAATTTTCTATTTATGTTCTACGAGTAATTAGTATTACTGTATGATACTGTAATTATCTACAACTTGATAATGTTTTTTTTAAGGTTCTATTGAGATTTCTAATGCAACGAGGAATCGTTGTAATTCCAAAAAGTATTAATCCAGATCGAATTAAATCCAACTTTAAGGTATCAGTATTAATGGTCTTATACAAAAAATGTTTATAACTTAACCTTAACTTGCCAAATACTGTATTTATTTCTCTCCCAGTTGTTTGATTTTGAGCTGGATGCTTCAGATATGGACACCATCGCTAAGCTTAACAGGGACCATCGATTTTTTAAGTTTAACTTCATAAAAGGGTAAACCCAAAACAACATAATTTATTGAGATTGTATTAAATGGATTAGAAAGCATCAACTTTTACATGTACATGTAATTAACACTGGCTTCAACTCGTCCAAATTAACCACCCTTTAAAGTTTAAGCCCTTTTAATTTTAAAAGTTATTATAATCTGGCTTTCTTTTTCATTTAATGTTATTGGAGGCTAATTTTTTTTTTTTTGTCATTATTTTATTTTATTAACAAATATTTTTAATATTATCATAGAATGGAAAAGCATCCCGAATTCATCGGAGTTCAATAAAATAATCGAGAGGTTAATTTTTTGGGATTCATCCTTTGCGTTGATTTCTCGGAACTAGAATAATGAGCTCTTGTGAAAATATCGCTTTGTAATGTTATTTGTTTACTGTTTTTCATATTTAGCCGAGGAACTTAAAAATATATCATTAAATATATTTTTATCAACATTTACCAAAATATTAATTTAACCTAATAATAACAAAACAAAAAAAAAGTACAAACTAGCTTAAAATATTCCGAAAAAGTATTTGATTACATATCGCTCTATCAAGGTGCGATTATATTACACGGATGTCGGTAGAGCAAAAATTACATTATCAACATTTTGTACAAGGAAGAATCCAAGGTCGAACAACTAATAATTATGTTATCTATCCTTGAGCCAGTCAGGCAAGCGTTTGTGCAGATCGTTTCATTTATCAACATAAACTACAGTAAACTATTATCGACATTATGACTCTGCATAATTCAAATCAATACCACAGTACAATCATATTAAAGAGTAATTGATTGGAGATAGTGAAACGACATTACTCTAGTTGCGTGAAGAAAGATTTTGACATTTAACAGTGAAGATGTCGTACGACAAACCTTACGTTGAATTTCCCAATGGAACGCATATGCCCATTGTAGGGCTTGGAACTTGGACGGTAAGCTTTTTGGTCCTTCTCAATTAATGGATAAATTTAATAATAGCAATATTATGTTCGTTGAACAGGGGCAACCGGAGGAGATGAAAATGGCGATTCGTACCGCTTTTGAAGCCGGTTACCGCCACATCGATACCGCTTTCATGTACCAAAACGAAAAGGCAATAGGGGACATTTTAAAAGAAATATTTGCCGAAGGAAAAATCAAAAGGGAAGACGTGTTTGTTGTCACCAAGGTAATTAATAACGCATTGTCGCTTCAATTATAGCCTACCTAATGTCTCAAATGTAGTTACCCCCGAATGGAATGCGAGCAGGGGACGTTAAACACTTTTTAGAAATATCATTGAAAAATTTGCAATTGGATTACGTGGACTTATACTTGGTCCACCTTTGCGTCGGCTTCCAAAACATTGGAGATAATGACGTTTTCCCGGTAGATAAAGATGGAAATGGCTTGCTGGACTATTCTACGGATTTAGAGGCCATTTGGAAGGTAAGTTCAAGCCGCAATACTGAGCTTTTAAAAAAATAAATATTAAAACAATTTTAAAATGCCAGGCTATGGAGGAGATGGTGGACCTAGGGTGGGCCAAGAATATCGGTGTCTCCAACTGGTCCATCGGTCAACTTCAACGCATTTTGGACATTTGTAAAATTAAACCCGCCAACATTCAAGTGGAATGTCACGCTTACTTTCAACAAAAGCCATTGGTGGACTATTGCAAAGCTAACGGAATCACCGTGTGCGCCTACGGGCCAATCGGTTCACCCGGAATGCCGGCTTTTTTTGAGAAGAACAGAGGAGTCAAGTAGAAAAACACATTCAATTTTTGTTTTCATTTTCTAAATTATAATTATTATTAATGCTAAGAATTGAAATGCCACATTTATTGAGCGATCCTGTGATTGAGAAGATTGCCAAAAAACATAATAAACAATCAGCTCATGTAAATAATAATCTTGAGGTTAAAAGTATTATAAATAATTAATTCTGATATATATTTTTTTTTTTTCCAAAGATATTGTTGCGATTTTTGATGCAAAGAGGAATCGTGGTCATTCCAAAAAGTAGCAATCCTGGTCGAATTAAATCAAATTTTGAGGTAGGCTTACTGTACTCTAACTTTTTATGCGAAAAACGTTGTATCATTTTCAGTATCAAAAGTAATAATGCAATAATAATAATTATTATTGTTTAACTTTTTCTCAGCTGTTTGATTTTAAGTTGGATTCTTCGGACATGGACACCATCGTTAAACTAAACAGGGACCTCCGATTATTTAAATTGGTCTTCGTAAAAGGGTAAACTACATCGCAGTAATTTAATTTAATAATGTACTGTAATGTTAAATAGCGGCCTAGACCTCACGTTTTTATAGCATTTACTAATTGCACTAAGCTTTACGTTAAACAGATTTTTACTTAATTTTTCATTATTACTCGCATTATAAAAAGTTTAACTATGTTTTCTAATTTTTAATATTCCAGAGTTGAAAAACATCCGGAATACAGTGGATATCTATAAAGGAATGCTTTGAAATCAAAAGGGGAAGAGGAACTTTAATTTTAGCCATTACAATTATTAGGCCTACTACTCATTAGCCATTATGATTATGTACATCTTGTTGTTTTTCAATATACAAGTTTCTAAAAATGTGATAAAAATTTCTAAAAATCATAAATAAAACATAACTTCCCCAAAATATTTTATTTTTCATTCACTGTATTTCCGGTAATTTATTATTATTAACGAGAGGCGAAAAGTAACAAGGCTGGTGCAGCTGGTGTACTTTGTTGCCTGTCGATTTCTTATTCTAAATTAATCTACTTTGTAGCTTATTGATTTTAATTTTTTTGTCGCAAAAAATAAAGCTCTTAACAAACGAGAATAAAATTTCTCAAGCAAGATTTATTTAACTCACTTTATATATTATTAAGATCGAAACTCCAATAGTTACCAGTAAATCTTTTCAAGAATTATTAAAAATGTAATTTGCTTGTTTATCTGTTCACAATTATCTATTATTTGTAACAACAACTTAAGAGTGCATGATTGTAATGATATTCTATAATCAAACGCAGGTTTTCTTTTTTTTTTTTTTTTAATTTTTTTATAAATTTTTCTATCAATTTTTTTTTACACTTTTTTTAAAATTTATTTATTTCCATAATTCAATTTCAATTCTCTATCAATTTATTTATTAAAATTAGAAAAAAATGATCAGCGGCAGAGTCTTAAAAGCGGATAAACATACAAGTACTAATACATCTACATGTACTTACTGCTATTTATTTATTTATTTTATTTTATAATTGGGGCCACAAATGAGCAAATTTTAAGTATGGCTAGTTTACAATGGTTTGAACATTGTATTGTAACCAGTAGCCTATAATAGTTGGCAGAAAATTGGCCGAAGAAAATTTAATTTTGAAAAACATTGTTCCATCAGGTATTAGCCTATAGTACATGTAGCCTACATGTAAAGTTACTAGTAAAGATGCAATAACAGCTACATTAATATAACCACCTAGCTCCTAGGTGAAGGACAGTTAATTTTCAAGGCCATATAGACTTCATCTTCAATTGATATCTTATCTTTAAGCTTCGCTCAGTATACATCGTATCGTTATAAAGGATAGACAGTCACAAAGCTCTCAAAAATTGCAACAGTAGATCTACTACTGCCTGTGAAAATGTCCTACGACAAAGCTTATGTTGAGTTTCATAATGGAACCCACATGCCTATTGTGGGAATTGGCACCGGAATGGTAACTTAAGGCTTACTTGATTTAATGGTTACAATTAATATTGTGATTAATTATGTGCATTAAACAGACGAAACTGGAAGAGATGAAAGTGGCGATCAGAACCGCTCTAGAGGCCGGGTACCGCCACATTGACACCGCTTTCTCCTATAAAAACGAAGACGCCATAGGGGAAGTTCTAAAAGAAATATTCGCCGAAGGAAAAATCAAAAGAGAAGACGTGTTCATCGTCACTAAGGTAATCACTTTGAAAAATCCAGTGTCAGTTCAATTTTAGAGCTTTAAAAACATTGCAGTTACCCCCAAATGGCATGCGAGCGGGTGATGTCAAACACTTTTTGGAATTATCCTTAAAAAAACTACAATTAGATTACGTGGACTTGTACTTGGTCCACTCTTGTATCGGATTTCAAAACGTTGGGGATAACGAAATTTTCCCAAAGGATAAAGACGGAAATTTCTTGTTGGATTTCACCACAGATTTAGTGGCCATTTGGAAGGTAAGTTTAAGTATTAAGTTTAAGTAGTAAGTACAGAAAACATATTATACCGTTTTGAAATGTAAAGGCTATGGAAGAAATGGTGGGTTTAGGATGGGCCAAAAATATCGGTGTTTCCAACTGGTGCATCGAGCAACTGCAACGCATTTTAGATATTTGTAAAGTCAAACCCTCAAACATTCAAATAGAATGCCACGCTTATTTTCAACGCAATCCATTGGTGGACTATTGCAACAAAAACGGAATCACCGTGTGCGCTTATGGACCAATTGGCTCACCCGGATTGCCAACCTTCATGGAAAAGAACAGAGGGGTCAAGTAAAAAATATTTGAAATGTTTATCTACCGATACATTTTTTAAAAAAAAAAGTTAAATTGCATAGAATTGAAATTCCACATGTGTTAAGCGATCCTGTGATCGAGGAAATTGCCAAGAAACACAACAAACAGCCCGCTCAAGTAATAGCTCATTTTCTGATTCAATAATATTAATATAATTAATTTCTTTTGATACTTTTATTATAATATTTCGTTTTTTAAGATTCTATTGCGATTTTTAATACAAAGAGGGATCGTTGTAATTCCAAAAAGTAGCAACACAGATCGAATTAAATCCAATTTTAAGGTATTGTACTCGGTTTTTTTTTAAACATTTGAAAATATTTGGTTTTCTTTAATTACCAGTAACCTTATTTTAATAATTTACTAATTAACGTGTGTTTTTTTTCTCTTTCAGCTGTTTGATTTTAAGTTGGATGCTTCGGACATGGATAACATCGCTAAGCTCGACAAAAACCTTCGATTTTTTAATTTTAGCTTTATAAAAGGGTAAAAATACAAATCAACCAATATAATTTTTCCGCACAGTATTGGGGTTGCATAAAATGAAATAGAAAGCATCTAAAGTTCAAAATATTTAAATAATTAATCATTGTTTAATGCCTCACTCAACAAAAAAATTCGATTTCTTTTCATTTGTTTTTATTGCTAGTCTTTCAAGACTCAAAAAAGCTTTTACCATAAAGGTAAAAATGAGCAAAAGAGAACATCATGACATTGTATCAGAACCAAAATAATACATTTTTAGACTACAACAGTTCAATAGTCTTTAAAAAACCACAAGTAAATAAGCCAATCAAGCGTTAAAACATTCGACCCCGATTAGTTTCTAGTTGACACTCTTTAGAGATCTTTTAATTTAAATAGTAGCCTATGCAGCCCCAAAACAGTCAGAGGCGGATAATGATGGTTTCTCATGATTTGGTTTGTTATCAATTTATTAACAAATATTTTTAATTTTATCGTAGAGGCGAAAAACATCCCGAATACATCGCATATATTGATTAAATAAATCAAGAAACTCGCCGGCAATTTTTGAAATTCACATTGCTACTGGGAATAAAATTTTCTTTACATAATTTATACTGTGTTTATTAATAATGGGTATTATTTTTTTTTCATACTAAGGCAGTAATATTTTGTTTTTCGCATATTCATTAACATTATTTTTGCGATGAAACTTTAATTTTAGTCTATAATTACATTTTTAATTTAAACCAATCAAAATCAAATTTTAAATACTGTAAACTGTGTTAAATTCGACCAATGCTAGCTGGGTGATACGTTGGCTTCCTAGTTTTGAGGGCAGACTCATAGAAAAGACCCAAAGAATATAATAAAAGTTAGAACAGACAAGTTATACTTGTAATAATTGAGTCAAAAAAAATTTTTTTAAATTAAATTTTTTCAAGTGCCTTTCAAACGGATTAGCGTAATAATTCAATTACAGTACTGTATAACTGAAACAACTACAGTATTAGTAAAACAATTACAAGCCTAACAATTGATTTTGATTAAAAGCAACCAAAGTTCAATTAAAAAAAAAAAAACCTTGCATCATAATAATATTTTAAACTTTTTGATAAAACTAATACAATCGCAATGCACCGGTAATCAATTTTTTGCTGATCAATTGTATAGGAAATTTCCTTAATAGATTTAATGAGGTAATCACTTAAAAGCCCACATTTTATCTCCCTCCCATCGTGCAAGGGTCGATTACATCATGCGGAAGGTAGCAGTGAAGTTGTTTCAAGGCCGACCGCTTACAGCTACAACGGTTTACCCTTGAAATTCAGACACAGCCACGGAGACAGACGTACGTAAAGGTTGTTTTTGCTGTGTTTGTGCCGTTGTCAATAATTTCTACAGTTTACGGTGAAAATGTCCTACGACAAATCTTACGTTGAGTTTCATAATGGGGCGCACATGCCTATTGTGGGGCTTGGAACCTTTACGGTAAGCTTAGGACTTTCGATTTAACGGTTAAATTATTTTTACGCGTCTATTAAACAGGGCAAACCGGAAGAAATGAAAGTGGCGATCAGAGCTGCTCTCGAAGCCGGGTACCGCCATATCGACACCGCCTTCGCCTATCAAAACGAAAAGGCGATAGGGGACATTTTAAAAGAAATGTTTGCCGAAGGGAAAATCAAAAGAGAAGACTTGTTTATCGTTACCAAGGTACAGCAATATTATTATGTACTTTATTCAAACCCGAGCCGCTTTTCGGTGGTAATTTCAAAATTATTATTAAACCATACAAATACCGGTGAAATACCGGTAATATCGTACATTTTAGTCTCCTTCCCACAAAAAATAAAAAACATCTAATGTTCTATAAAAACGATTACTAAATCAGTACTGGTAGATTAATTACTGTACGATATTTAAAGTTTTTTTTTTTAAGTTTTAAATCAAACATGTTGATGATTATTGTTTAATATAACAGACAAAGAAAATACCCATATAAATAATTATTAATAAAAAAATGCAGCGCCTGCTTTCTTTGCATTTACGGCGTCACTATTTTTTTTTTCTTTCTGGTATTTTATGATGTTTCCCTATTACAGTACTGCTATCAGGGCCACGAGATAATGAAGGGTTTGCACTGCACCTACCGTCACCTTAATTTTAGCCATTTAAAAAATTTAGTGTAAAAAAATTCTTTCATATGAATCTTCAGTTTTGAAAAATACGCATTAGTACATTCAATAATAAAATTAAATTTGTTGGTTTTTTCTTCTATTAATTTGAACTTTGTAAAGATATAAAACCGAAAAATTATTATCAAAGTTTAGCAAAGATAAAGCCAATATTATTTTGTTATCAAGCATTGAGATAGGGGGCTACAGCCTACAATGCTGCAAAATAGTGTCAAAATTTAGTTACAAAGCTTATTTAACTTGTCAAATCAAGTTTAGGTTTTCTATAGTCTCATATTCTACCAAAACGTCAAATTGTTTAATGCATGTTGGCCAAACAAATCAATTTTTTTTTAATTAGTGGCGGGGGATGTATAGTGACAATTTCTCTCTGATTAACGCCACTAGGTCATTGGGTATCCATTATTAGCCTCGCACTCAAAAACAAGCTAAAAAATTTCAACGAAGTTTTCGGTTCTATATTATACAATACTACAGTATATACATGTACTGTATATTTATAGTCGTCGTGCATAAGTGAGGTGTCCCTGATACGCTAGTCTCTATTATCGGCTCTAAATGTAAAAGCGACTCAATTCATCTAATGCATGGGGTCTCAAAAATAATAACACGGGTGTTTAAAAAATAAATTATTATTTATCAAATTGCAGTTGCCCCCAAATGGAATGCGAGCGGGTGACGTCAAACACTTTTTGGAATCGTCCTTGAAAAACCTACAATTAGATTACGTAGACTTGTACTTGGTCCACACTTGTCTCGGATTCCAAAACGTTGGGGATACCGAAATTTTCCCCAAAGATAAAGATGGAAATCACTTATTGGACTACACCACGGACTTAGTGGCCATTTGGAAGGTCAGTTATAAGCCCCAATAGTTAATTAAAAACGTAATAATAAACCATTTTAAAACTTAAGGCTATGGAAGAAATGGTGGGTCTAGGTTGGGCCAAGAGCATCGGTGTCTCCAACTGGTCCATCGGTCAACTTCAACGCATTTTGGACATTTGTAAAATTAAACCCGCCAACATTCAAGTGGAATGTCACGCTTACTATCAACAAAACCCATTGGTGGACTATTGCAAAGCCAACGGAATCACCGTGTGCGCCTACGGACCAATCGGCTCACCCGGATTGCCAGCATTTTATGAGAAGAACAGAGGAGTCAAGTAGAAAAACACTTAAATTTTTTTTTAATATTTTTTAAATTAAAATTGAATGTTTAGAATTGAAATTCCGCATCTTTTGAGCGACCCTGTGATTGGGAAGATTGCTCAAAAACACAACAAGCAACCCGCTCATGTAAATAAAATGCTTTTTTAGTGTATTTCAATTCAGTAATCACTTTAACTTTAAATATTGTTAAGGTTCTATTGCGATTTCTAATGCAACGAGGAATCGTGGTCATTCCAAAGAGTATTAATCCAGATCGAATTGAATCTAATTTCAAGGTACAGCTAACAATATTACAGTAATTTCGTTGCCACCTAATTTTCTTTCCCTCTTTTTAATTGAAATTTTATAATTGTAAATACGAGCAGTATCAGCATAATATTAAATAATGTGTTTGTTTGTTTCTTTCTCAGTTGTTTGATTTTAAATTGGATGCTTCGGACATGGACACCATCGCTAAGCTCAACACGGACCAACGAATATTTAAAATGAACCACATAAAAGGGTAAAATAAACTCTGGAACACCTTGACCTCGCTTTGAATCGAAGATACGTTTCCAAACAATCAAGATTTCAAAGCCAAAAAAAAAAAAAAAAAACTTTCTAAAGGAAACTATGTAAATAGGAAATAGATTCAACTTGAGGTCTCGGTATAATTCAGTCATGTTAAATCGTGTGCCTAAACTAAATACATGTAGAGTAAAAAACGATTCGAAAATCGCGTTTTTCACTCTTATTTTTTCATCATTTAATGGTGTTGTATAACTTTAATGTTGCAGAGTTGAAAAACATCCAGAATTCACCGGATATCAATAAAGCACGGACTCAACTGAAAATACTCGTACTGTACAGTACGTTCGCTTTGCGACCTAAGATTAAAAAATTTAGGTTTGAATTTTCTATTGAAATAAAAATTTAGGTTTGAATTTTCTATTGAAATAAAAATTTAGGTTTGAATTTTCTATTGAAATAAAAATTTAATCCTCTTGAAACAAGCCCATTATTACGCCCGAGCGCATTTTTAATCTGAGGTCACTTATTGAGATAACATATTATTATTTTTTCATTGGAATTTGGCAAACCTTTTAATCTAAAGCGATAATAGAAATAAAGAAATAACAGCTACAATTCCCTTAAACTGTTGTATTTGTTTCAATCACCTTTTTTTTATTAATATTTACAAGCTGCACTTCAAAAATCAGACTATTTCGGCCTACTATACTTTTCGGCATCTACAGTGTGAAAATTTTAATTACAATACATGTAATGTATTTAAAAAAAATCATCTATCGGGTAGGTAAAGTGCAACATTAAATGCAAAAGGGTTTCTTTTTTTTTTTTTTTGGATTTTTCATTCAGGTTAAATGTAAAAAAAACTGAATTAAATTATAAAATTTGGACGCTTATTGCAAAAGATCGGCTCTCCTTTTCGATGGGGGCTGGGACAATTGTCCGTCCCTCCATACCAATTTATGGATGTCTCTTCGACATTCCTTAAAGAGCGCTACCAGTAGCCTCTTGGAGGAGCAGCCAAACGTTTTTTTAATTATTATATTCAACCAAAATGCAATTTTAAATATTAAACTTAATTTAAACTAAACGAAAATAACTTTAATATTCGGTTAGTAGAAAATATAGCGTTTAGCTTTCTTGCTCAGACCCGATGCATAACTCAATTTCTTACTGTACATTGTTTTTAAAATTGCATGCAAGGTAATAAATTAATGGGAAAATAAAATGTGTTTGTATTTTTTAACACGAATTCTTACTTATTAGTTACGATGTCAGTACAGGTTTAGGAGTAATCAATTTACCGTATTTTCTTAACTATTACATGTAATACAGTACAGGTACTGTAAACATAAAAAAGTTAAGAAGTGGAATTAAGCATGAGAACGAGAAAAAAGTTTAACCACAAATTCTTTAATGAATTTTTCATATAATTTTACGAGAATAACACTGTAATTACTGTATTTAAAAAAAAAACTTGTCCCATAAAATTTTAAACTCTTTGATACAATTAATACAATCGCAACGTAGGCCTGCTGGTAATCAATTTTTGTCAATCGATTATATGATTGATTAAACTGATACCGTACTTTAACTTGTTTAGTTTGGGTAATTAGGTTCTTTATTAAAATTTGTGCCCTTGGACGGAAACAATAATAATAGATTATACCGGTAGTATAATCGCTCAATTCAATGCCACAATACTGTACTTAAAGCTACGGATTACAGGATTGCCATAAGTCATTTCCGGAGAGCAGCATTTCAAACCGGACTACGGTATTTGAATTTCGAAGAACCAAATACGCTTACACACAAAAAATTATAATTACTGCCGTTCCAAAAAAAAAAATCTCCTTGTTTTTCAATAAATAAAACGTGACTCAAATGTCTACATTAAAAATAGTTTAAAGAAATGCGACTCTTTTCACATTTTCTTTTTGAACTCAACAATGTGTTATCATTAAAACGCATTAAATTTTGGCCCCATCAGGCAAGATGCAACACGTGCAATTGCATTATGCAAAAAGTGGCAGTGAAGTTGTGAACGCCTTGTCCTTTATCCTAGGTGGATCATCGTAGATGATAAAAGTACAGTTGAAAGCCAGCCAAACAAACAATTACAACTACAGTTTGTATTCGGTTACCCTTGAAACACTGTACATTTGCAGCCATTGTGACAGGGGGAGGCTCGTGCAATAATTCACTTGATTCACTCGTCAACGTACAAATAAAATTAATATCAGCCGTGAATCTACTTAATTACATCAATGCTAATATATAAATTAACAAGTGAAACAATATTGCTGTACTTAGTGTCGCTGTAAATTTCGACAGGAAGTCGCTGGTGAAAATGTCCTACGACAAACCGTACGTTGAGTTTCATAATGGAGCTCACATGCCCATTGTGGGGCTGGGGACCTTTACGGTAGGCAGTTAGGACGGTCGATTTAATAGTTAAAGTTTACATGTTCATTAAACAGGGCAAACCGGAAGAGATGAAAGTGGCGATCAGAGCTGCTCTCGAAGCCGGGTACCGCCATATCGACACCGCCTTCGCTTATCAAAATGAAAAGGCCATTGGGGAAATTCTAAAAGAAATATTCGCCGAAAGAAAAATCAAAAGAAAGGAAGTGTTTATCGTCACCAAGGTAATTACTTTATACAAATCAAAGCCGCTTAAAAAATGCTTATAATGACTTTTTTGGGAAGCTGGCAACTGCACATTTGTGCCTAAAATTGTAAATAATAGGCTACCCAAAATGTTGTCCATAATAGAGATTTTGCGGTTCAGCTTTTGCCTCGTTCTTACGCTTAAGTCCAATGCTTATGTTGTCCGAATTTAAACTTTAAAATTTATTTTTGCACAGATGTAAAATTAATGAAGAAAAAAACTTTCAAATTCCAAACGCGTGCGACATAAGAAGTGGACTTTAGCATAAGAACAAGGAGAAAAGCTTAACCGCGAAATCGCTATTATTGATTACCTGAATGCTACTAAAGCCAGTAAATCTGAAGACTTCCGATCTGAGCACAAACAAAATATTTTTTGCAAACTCAGCGCAGCTAAGACTAAACCTACTTAATGAGCTTTTTAACTTTTCCTGCAAATTTGAAAACGTTTTTAAAAAAGCTTTCTTTAACTTAATGATTACAAATAATTTCAGCAATTTCAGTTTCTTTTAAAAAAATTAACCAACAAATGTAAAGATTTCAATTTTGCGTCATTTTACAAAGAAACTTAAAGTGTTTTTAGTAAAATTATTTGTTCACTAATGCTAACAGTGACGGGATCACCTCAAAAATAACAACACCGTCTTATCAAAATTATCAATTAAAATGTAGTTGCCCTCGATTGGAATGCGAGCGGGTGACGTCAAACACTTTTTGAAATCATCATTGAAAAACCTACAATTGAATTACGTGGACTTGTACTTGATCCACACTTGTCTCGGATTCCAAAACGTTGGGGATAACGAAATTTTCCCCAAAGATAAAGATGGAAATCTCCTGTTGGACTACACTACAGATTTGGTTGCCATTTGGAAGGCCAGTTATAAGCTTAAATAATTAACTGAGTTGAAAATTTAATATCAAATTATTTTAAAACTTAAGGCTATGGAGGAGATGGTGGACCTAGGGTGGGCCAAAAGTATCGGTATCTCCAACTGGTCTATTGGTCAACTTCAGCGCATTTTGAACATTTGTAAAATCAAACCCGCCAACATTCAAGTGGAATGTCACGCTTACTTTCAACAAAACCCATTGGTAGACTATTGCAAAGCCAACGGAATCACTGTGTGCGCCTACGCTCCAATTGGCTCACCCGGATTGCCAGCATTTTATGAGAAGAACAGAGGAGTCAAGTAGAAAAATACTTAAAAGTTTTAATTATATTTTGGAAATTAAAATTGAATGTTTAGAATTGAAATTCCGCATCTTTTGAGCGACCCTGTGATTGGGAAGATTGCTCAAAAACACAACAAGCAACCCGCTCATGTAAATAAAATGCTTTTTTAGTGTATTTCAATTCAGTAATCACTTTAACTTTAAATATTGTTAAGGTTCTATTGCGATTTCTAATGCAACGAGGAATCGTGGTCATTCCAAAGAGTATTAATCCAGATCGAATTAAATCCAATTTCAAGGTTACAGTTTTCAATGTTTCATTGTCATCTATTTTTTCCCCTTTCCTTAATTGGGTTCTACTAAACCTGATTTACTTTAAGGAAGAATTATTGAGATTTTTTTTAAAGAAAATTAAAAAAGTGGCATCATTATTTCTACATTACATCGCAAAATTCAATGGCAAATTTTAAATGTGAAAATTAATTACAGTTCAGTACTCATATATATTTATTAAATATTGTGTTTTGTGTGTTTCTCCCTCAGTTGTTTGATTTTAAGTTGGATGCTTCAGACGTGGACACCATCGCTAAGCTCAACACGGACCAACGAATATTTAAAATGAACTACTTAAGAGGGTAAAATAATATTATACCGTAGAATACCTTGACCTTACTTTGAATTTTAGATATGTTTCCAAAAATCTGGCTTTCAAAGCAAAAAAAAAAAGGGCTTTCCATAGAGAACTTGATAAATACCGGAGATTCGTTTTGCGCTATTACTTGTTAATGGATAATGAAGAAAAATAATTAAAATCCATAATTATTAAAATATTAAATAGCTAAAGTACGAGGGGGGGGGGAGGATTAAATTGCAAAAAGAGAGTCAACGTAAGGTCTAGGGCATAATTCAATACATGTAATGTTAAACCGTTTGACTAAACTAAATCGAGTAAAGAAACGATTAAAAAATCGGGTTTTTAATTCTTTATTTTTTCATCATTTAATTGTGTTGTATTACTTTAATGTTGCAGAGTTGAAAAACATCCAGAATTCACCGGATATCAATAAGCCACGCACTCGAATGAAAATAGGATTGTTTTTGATTTCAAAAATACTAATTTTGAATTTTCTATTGAAATAAGACTATCATCATTTGAAATGAGCATTGAAATTAATAACGAGCGTGAGCGCATTTTTAATCTGAAGATTAAACTCACTTATTGAGATTATAATCGTGCTATTTTTTCATTTCAATTTGTCAAAAATTTTAACCTAAAAGCTAATAAATAAAAAGCAATAATATCCTTAAACTGCGCATGTAAGCTAATAAAGTTATGAAAATTATGAAAAATATTTGTTCGTTTTTTTTTGGAATTCTTACTTATGACGTCATTACAGCTTTAGAAATAATTAAATTCTTTTTTAACTGTTTATAAACATTTCTCTAATACATTTTTCCTATTTACGAGAATAACTGTACAGTATAATTATTATTATCAAAAATAAAATATCCCCATATTATTTTAAACTCTTTGATAAAACTAATAAAATCGCAACGTATCCGTAATCAATTTCTGTAAATTAATTACAGTTAATATCTTGCTTAGTCCGGGTAATGGCTTCCGCCAATATTCCGGATTGTTTGAAACCGCATTAATCGAGAAACGAATTAATACGTATTTGCAAAAAATAGTGCCGGGAATAATATTGGTTAAAAAAAAAATTTCTTCATTTTCAATATACTAGTAAAAATAATAAGCAACACGAGATTAATACTCGTAATTCTTCATTAAAATACTTTAAATAAACGCAAGTTTTTCACATTTTCTTTTTGAGTTCATCATCATTATTAAAAATTAGAAGAAAAAAAAAAAGAATGAGATCTAAAAACACGGGTCACATAAATTGTTTAATGATAAGTCAGACGGGAGATTGGGAATTTTAAATGTCTTGTATACGATGTTAAAAATGTGTACTGTAAACAATGCTTTTGTTCCTTAATAAAAAAATGCTTGTAGGCTAATTATCATTTAATTAATGGCGAGATATTATTGTATTGCAAATATCTATTGTTTTTAATAGGCTGCAATGTTATCACTGAAAAACATTTAATTTTGGCCCAAACAGACAAGATACAAACCATGCAATTATCTTAGGCGGAAGGTGGCATTGAAGTTGTGTACGCTTTGTCGGGTATCCTGCGCGGATGATAAAGTTGTTTGAAGGCCAGCCAAACAAACAATAATAATTATTATTACAGTATTACAGCTACAGTCTGTATTCAGTTATCCTTGAAATAGTCGTACATACGCAGACCTTGCGACAGGTGGAGGTTCGTGCAATATATCGCTCGTTCCAAAATTAATATTATCGTCAACCGTGCCTCTCCTTAATTACCACGTGCATCATAACTAAAGTTCGTATTAACAAGTGATTTATACGAAATAGTACAACAATACTGCTGTACTTTTGCCGTAGTCAATTTGAACGGTTGCCGTGAAAATGTCCTACGACAAATCTTACGTTGAGTTTCATAATGGAGCGCACATGCCCATTGTGGGGCTGGGAACCTTTACGGTAGAGAGTTAGGACTATCGATTTAATTTTTAATCTTACATGTTCATTAAACAGGGTAAACCGGAAGAGATGAAAGTAGCGATCAGAGCTGCTCTCGAAGCCGGGTACCGCCATATCGACACCGCCTTCGCTTATCAAAATGAAAAAGCCATAGGGGAAATTCTAAAAGAGATATTCGGCGAAGGGAAAATCAAAAGAGAAGACGTGTTTATCGTTACCAAGGTAAATTATCTACACAAATCAGAGACGCTTAAAAATGCATGTGAAGACCTCGTAAATACTAATACTAATAGCGATTTAACCAACTCAAAAATATTAACCTAATTAACAATGTATTATCAAAATTATTAAATCAAAATTAATGTAGTTGCCCCATAATGGAATGCGAGCGGGTGACGTCAAACACTTTTTGGAATTGTCCCTGAAAAACCTACAATTGGATTATGTGGACTTGTATTTGATCCACACTTGTATCGGATTTCAAAACGTTGGAGATAATGATACTTTCCCCAAAGATAAAGATGGAAATTACTTGTTGGACTTCACCACGGATTTAGTTGCCATTTGGAAGGCCAGTTATAAGCTTAAATAATAATTTAACTGAGTTGAAAATCTAATATCAAACTATTTTAAAACTTAAGGCTATGGAGGAGATGGTGGACCTAGGGTGGGCCAAGAATATCGGTGTCTCCAAATGGTCCATCGGTCAACTTCAACGCATTTTGGACATTTGTAAAATTAAACCCGCCAACAATCAAGTGGAATGTCACGCTTACTTTCAACAAAAGCCATTGGTGGAGTATTGCAAAGCCAACGGAATCACCGTGTGCGCCTACGGACCAATCGGCTCACCCGGATTGCCAGCATTTTATGAGAAGAACAGAGGAGTCAAGTAGAAAAACACTTAAATTTTTTTTTAATATTTTTTAAATTAAAATTGAATGTTTAGAATTGAAATTCCGCATCTTTTGAGCGACCCTGTGATTGGGAAGATTGCTCAAAAACACAACAAGCAACCCGCTCATGTAAATAAAATGCTTTTTTTAGTGTATTTCAATTCATTAATCACTTCATTTTAACTATTAATATTGTTAAGGTTCTATTGCGATTTCTAATGCAACGAGGAATCGTGGTCATTCCAAAAAGTATTAATCCAGATCGAATTGAATCCAATTTCAAGGTAAAGCTAACAATATTAATTTCGTTGCCACCTAATTTTCTTTAAATGTGGGATCTACTAAACCAGATTTACTCAAACAAGATTCACTAAACCTCTTTCTGAAAACAGATTTTTTAAAACAAAAATTGAAAAATGCATGCGAGAATTGATCTTTAAATTTTTTATATAATTTTAAATCCATTTTTTTTTTTTTGGACAAACCACTATTATAGCACACGGTACTGAATTATTATTATCCCGTAATTTTAAAATTTAATGATAAAGTATCATCGAAATCATTTATTAAAAAAAATATCTGTTCGTTTCTCCCTCAGTTGTTTGATTTTAAGTTGGATGCTTCGGACATGGACACCATCGCTAAGCTCAACACGGACCAACGAATATTTCAAATGAACCGCTTTAAAGGGTAAAACAAAGCGCGGAACACCTAGACCTCGCTTTGAATCGAAAATACGTTTCGAAAAATCAGGATTTCAAAGCAAAAAATAAGATTTATCTAAAGAGATTTAAAACATTCAAAGCGAGATCCAGGTGTAATTTAAAAATGGCTAAACGATTCTATTTCTATTCTATTTTTCATCCAAAACGTTTAATCGTGGTGTATATTATCTTTAATGTTGCAGAGCTGAAAAACATCCGGAATTCGCCGAATTTCAATAAGTCTCGAACTCCCATTAAAATACGTTTGGAATTTTAAAAAAAATCATCTATGAATTTCTTGTGAAATTCCGTATCAATTTAGTCATTTGAAGTGGGCACTTTAGTTACAATAGTTATTACCAGTCAGCGCATTTTTAAGCGGATTTATTGGTAAGCTACTTTTTATTAAAATTTGTTAAAATGAGCAACTAAGTTTAAATAATAATACATGTACTGCAATAAATAGCATAATAAAAAATATTTCAATTTATTATACTGTATATTATAGTAGCCTACGCACTATTTCTCTACCAGTTATTTTCTTAATCTAGATTAAGAATTTTAATCTTGACTTAAAATATTCAAAAAGAGAGGGTTTTACAAAACAAAGTTCTCAATCAGGATAAATTTACATGGCAACCAAGATAATAATACTGTAGTAGCTTGGTTTAACCATGCTAAGATCAATGCAATAAAACCAACCAACGAAAGATTAAAATTAATTAAAACCAGATCAGTGGGTAACAACTAAATATATGAGTAATACTCGTACTGTACCGTCAATTAATAATACTGTATAAATTATCCACGAGCGTGTAGAAACCCAAAAAATAACCGAAACACTATGTCGCCAATTTCGATAAAGTAATCTTCGATATATTTACGAAAAATTTCTTCTATAATTATGTAATACTGTAGCCAATATTTAAAAAAAAATAACTGAACTTTGCACAACTTACCACAATCAACAGTGACAAGATACCAAATCCACTGTTCCTGCATGGGAATAAATATGGTCCACAACATCCATCACTTGCCTCCAAAATTCACTATGACAGCATGAGTGAACATCATGTAGCCTACGGAATAAACTTGCGCACAATTTCTACTTGATTTGCATTCTCTCAAAATTGACGATGCTGTTGAACACGTGGGGGTTCCCACAGCACAAGTAATAATGCAACTTCTTTTAAGATTACAACGCCACCGCTTACTACATTAGACAGTCTATGGTCTTTTTAATCCAGTTCAAGGCCCCGTTCAATTTAATATTGTTATTGAGCACTTCGTTTGCACTTTGACCCATGCAGATTGCTTCACTTACCAACGAATGACTTTTTTTTAGAATGAGAGAATGTGATTGAGAAATAATATTGACGAACCTCCGGTAAGCATAAATGAGTTTCGGCGCTTTAAATTGTAGACTAATACCACGAGTAATCCAGGAAGATGCTGTCACTTTTAAGCTGCTACTTGGAAACTAAAAGCAATTCACACACGTACATAATAATATTCTTATCGTCGGAGTCCTTTAAGAGAATTGCATAAATTATTGACAGAAAATCACTGCGATCCAGCTACGGTGATTTCCTTAAAGACGTCTGCTTTAGGTCCCGTTCACACGGGTGACTTTTTGTTACGTGACTAAAATTACGTTCGGTAAATTGTATTGAAGTCAATGGAGCAGTAAACCGCTTCGTGTGTACCGCTCTATTGTTTCAATACAATTTATGGAGCGCGATTTTTGTCACGTGACAAAAAATCACTCGTGTGAACGAAGCCTTACCCAACTTCCCAGCAGTGTTGTCAATTAAATCATGACTCAATATAAGCGATTTGCAAACAGAATTCAGCTGTTTTTATTATTGTTAAATATTAATTTTACGATAAATAGATAAAAATAAAAAATGGAAATTAAACAGTTTTCAATGAAAAGTTTTTGTTTTTTTTTTAATCGACAACATGAGAATCATTTACAAATATATATACTATGAGGATTTTGCGTGAAGAAAAATCCCTAGAGATATTGTATCATACACGAATATAACTTTGTACAAATAATTGAGAAAAAAAAAAGATTTCACCATTTTCAAATGTTTTTCTTTTTTTTATAACTATAAAGCACTCTTTCATTCACATAAAACACAATTTGTGAGGTTTACTTTTTTTTTTATCAACAGAACATATAGCGTAATTTCTTAATATATTTATAATATATTGTTAAATTTTATACAGTATAATATATTTACCCGTAATTATAATATACTCGTAAAATCAATATCACCTGCACGCAGCACTTCTGAAAAAAGCTCTGTAAATTTTTTTCTTCTACCGATAATTAAGTTTTTTTGATTCACAACTAAGAAAGTTTTTTTGTTTCGGTTTCATAGTAATTAATTGAATTTAAAAAAAAAAAGCTTTAACCAGCGCCATAAAAAAAAGACTAGGTTGGAATCTAAAAACCACGGAACTGAAAAACACACCGAGTTTCTAAAAACGAGAGAGAGAGAAATTTAAAGGAGATCCGTTCTTTACAATTTGAACTGACCAATCATCACACACCAAACACTCAAATAATTGGTTGACTTTTAGTAGTTGTTCTAATAGAACTATGACAACATCTCGTAACTATTTAATTTTCTTTTTTTTTTAGAACCATTTCTGTGTTTTAATAAAAATGATTCTTTTAGTACATTGTTTTTTCGAACCGTGTTTCTTCTCTCCATTTATTTCAGATAGACATCTTTCGTTCCAGAGTTTTAAAAATGATTTGCAGATATTAATAGTAGTAGTAGTTAGGGATTAGTTAGCACTTGCAACTAATAAATTATCATGACCGATCGAGAATTATTAAGGCAACACGTGAAGAAGAAAACCACTTTCTAAATCATTCGATATGGATGCAGGTTCCCAGTTCGATGGATGAATAATTCAGGTTCCACACTCGATTAATCAATAAAGCAAGGTTCCAAATTTTGATGGATCAAGCAGGGTTCCAAATTCGATGGATTAATGCCAGTGTTTCAAGTTCGATGGATGAATAAAGCAGGGTTCCAGACTCGAAAATACCCAGTATTAAATTAATTTCTAATATTTTTCTGGGACTTGCAGGCGGTGGTAGAGATGGATACCCTTTCGATATCCAGAATGTCACGTAGATTGCTGTTCCAATGCACCAGTTCCACTAAAGCCACGGAGGAAGGACAATTGGCTTGGAGAGCTGCGTTACTATCCACCATTATCTGCGTACACTTGGCCTGATTGAGGAACTCCTGCCTGGCCATTCGCTCCACTATCACGTCCGGATAACAAGCCACGAAGGCTCCTCGGTTCATGCCAGTCTGGTTTAAAACATCGTGAAGGAGACAAAAATTAAGAGTTCTAAAAAATAAAAAAGCCTTTCATTAATAATACGTAAATTAATCTTTAATATTAAAAACATCAAAATAAAAAAAGAAACGCAAGGTAAAATAATGTAAAACTTGCGGTTATTTTTTCATAACTTAACACGAACGAAAATTATTGAATAATTAAAAAATAAAAAATTGGAGTGGGAGAAAAAAATGGCTCACGAACAAAATGTTAATTATCTAAAGTGTGGTAAAGCTATACGGGGGAATTTTTAGACCGAAGACGAACATTGCGTTCAACTTTTAGTGCATTTTTGTAACTGCACTGTATAACATTACAAGAAGAAAATAAATTAATTGAAATATTAAAATGTTTAAATTTGGAAAAAGTTCCGTCGAAATCCCTCGTTATAAGCCGTTTTCGCGATCGAGTTTAAGCAAATTCTCCAGTTTCTCTAAGCAAAAAACCGCATATAACGATAGATTACTGTAAATAACGTAGCGTTCAAAAAGCTAAAATTCACTAACTGCAGGTTGCTTTTTTTTTTTGTTTTGTTTTCAATATAAACCCGCTTTCATGTGCGTATTAAAGACAGATGTAACGTAATAAGTTAGTGAATTTTACCTTAGGAAGCGACGTTGAAAAAGCTATTTCTAAGGCCTTATAGGAGGAGTCTTTAAGGTGTCTATGCTGGGTGTATTTCTAGAGGGATTGGAGGGGGTGGGTGGGGGGTTGTTACCATCACGTACCCCGAGCCATTTCGGCGCGTCGTCGGCACGTGGTATGTTGGGATGTGGGGCTTGTCGCTCACCTCAAAAATTAAGGCAGCGTCATCGTCCACATCACAATCATCCCCGTTGTTGCTGCGATTATGACCCAATGATTGCTCGTTGTCCGAAGGTAAATCATCCAATGGATCGTATCCCGAAGGTTTCACATCTACAAAGCCACAAATGAAAAGCATTAAAAAAACTATTCCCGTAACTCAATCTCATATTTATGAAACTGACCGAAACAGCGTGTGGAACCTCGAAATTGCCAAGGGAGGATAGGGGTTACGTATTCACCGCTCACGTCGGCTAAAAAACCTGTTCAAAATATCATTTCATTAAAAAAATGCTCTATTGAAAAAACAGTACCAAAATTGATTTGGTTTAGACTTAATTTATAGCGATAAATACCTTTGAAGAACTCGATCATGGCTGGAGATTTGGCCAGCTTGACGGGTGTTTGTCCCGCATAAGTGGCGATCAGAGGGTCAGCTCCGTAAGACAATAACAGTCGAACTACCTCTAAATAGTCGTTTTCCACAGCGTCGTGTATGGGTCGAACTCCGCCGGTGGCTGCCGAGTTCACGTCGGCTCCATACTGCAACAGCATACGAGCCGCGTCGATGTGTCCTCGAGAGCAACACTCGTGCAACGGGGAATATCCGGCGTTGTCTTTGGCGTCCATCGTGGAATTTTGAGTCTCCAAGTAATATTTTAAATGTTCCTATTTTTAAAAAAAGCACTTAAAATTAAGATTCTAAACCCAGATTAAAAAAAATTTACCAATTGGCCCAATCGAGCGGATCGATGCAACATGGTTTCTCCCAAAGCCTTGTTATACATCACTCGCTTACTGTTATTATCACTTCGATGATTCCCTGTCTTCTCTCCATTCGCAGTCCCTTGATTGGATTTATTAAGAATGTGAGTCCTCTGTATAAAAAACCAGAAAAAAACTCTAATTAATTAAAAATGAACAATAAAAACTATAATATACAATAAATTTTAAATTATAACTTACGTCGTGATTGGTGTTTGTAGGCGTGACACGCTTTTTCGCCGCATCTTTATTTGCAGTTTTGCGCCCACTGACAGCGTCACTTTCATAATCCTCATCATTATCGTCGTCATCATAATCGTCATCTTCCTCATCATCATCATCTTCCTCCTCCTCCTCGTCTTCCCTTTCGTCATCGCCATCGTCGGCCGCCTCGTCAACTTCCGCTTTCTTCACTTTCCCGGTAGTAACAACGCTGCACTTGGCGGCGTCCACCGCGGCAACGGCGTTGACGATGGGTGAAGCGGTGCTGATGACCAGTGAAGCTTTGGGTTTCGTATCTATCGTGGTGATGGAAGTGACGGTGGTGACGGGAGGTGAGGGGCGGGTGGAAGGGGACGATGAGGAGGCTAAAGTGTCCTTAAGAGGGGCGTTGGTCAAAGGGTTATTACCTTTGGTGAACCTCAATCGATTGAACTCTTCCGCCTGTTGCAATCGTAGTTTCTGGTCCTCGTAGTAACGCCTCAACATGGCGGCCGTAGCGTTCATCGCCGGACTAAACTCATTTCCGTTGGTAACGGAAGTGGTGGCGACGGCGTTAGAGGAAGTAGCATTGACCGATGGTACCACACTGCTTTTATACACGGCCGTTGGCCCGCTTTCGCCGCCGGTTTTAGTTAACATAATTCTCACCGCCGGTGTCACTTTCTCTTCCGTTTCCGGAGCTGGCGACAACTGCGCTTGCGTCGTGCTTTTCAAATTGACCTCCTTTGACACGGTCACATTGTTGTTGTTATTATTATTATTAGCGGCGGGAATTTTGACACTTAATTTTAAAATGGAGTTTTTATCATCGCTGACCTGCTGCGTTACGACTTCCGGTTGACAGCTAGTGAACTTGGCGGTAGTAGTAGTAGTGGTGGTAGTAACGATGGACGCCGCGTGCACCACCGTGCTCGAAGGTTCAATGTCCGGTGACGCCGGCTGTGACGCCGCTTGATGATGCTTCAATTCCACGATTTTGTAACGATTGACACCAGGTGGCGACCTTTGACCTCCTTCCTGTTTCACACTGCCGCCGTTCGAATGTCTCCTCGGCTCGTCCAACTTCCGCTTCACCGATTTCATCACCAGATTTGCGCTGATCTAAATATTAATTTAAAAAAAAGACAAATTTAAAAACAAATTTAAAAACATTAATTATGTTTTTCTGCAATCAAGTAATTAAATTGCCAAAATAATTAAATTGAAAATTTACCTGATGTTCATCCTTCATGGAGATGACAATGACGTCCTTTTTCTTTAACTTTTTTGCGGGACTCGAAGTGAGTGAGGAAGGTTCGGAGGCAGATACTCGTTTCCAGCACGTCTTTTCCTGATCGACACTGGTGGCGGCTTTCAAAACTAGTGGAGAGACCACGTTTTCAGCCCTGACGTTGACGTTGGGAGATTCGGTCAAGCGGATCATCCGCTTCGAACTCTCTTCTTCACTCGCTTCCTTCTTACCATTCACCGTAGCTGGACTAGCTTCCGCCGGCGAGTGCGTGGCGGAAGTGACGTTGGGAGTCTCGGTCACGTCCATGGGAGTGACGGCCAATACCACCGGCACTTGTCTCACATTGTCCGAAGCGTAATTGGCTTCCCATACCCTGTTTAAAAGCGTAGTAGTATTAGTCGTTTTCTTTTTCTCCGCCGTCACTTCCGGCGTGTGGCGAGGAGACGCTTCCTTCGGCGGAGTTGTAGCAATAGTGAGAGCGGGAGTAGGAATCCACATCACTTCCTGCTCCTCATTTTTCACCATCACCGTTTCACTTCCGTTACTCGTTAGTTTCGCCACTTTGGGCGGCGAACACCTATCCTCATTCACTTCGGCTTTTCGAACGTGCGGCCTCTTCGGTGCCACTGCCACTGACGGTGGTGGCGTGCTGACGTCACCAGTCGACCGCGCCATAGGATAGACGGCGGTGAAAGCCGTGGGTCGGTTGACGGCGGGTGAAGGAGGTGGGGGTGGAACGGAAGCCGAGTTGATGTGAGGCGAAGGAGTTTTGGCCGGTCCCTGATAAACTCCCTGCGGCGGAGAAGGAGGGATGCGTACGACCGGCGCGAAAACCTTGTTGCTGATACTTTTCATCGAGTTATTTTCAGCGGTGGTCGAGGCTCTGGAAGCCGCCGTGTTCATCTTTTCCGACTGATTGGAATGTAAATGAGGTATCCAGCGGCCACCTTCCGGCGGTGGAGGCTGCTTAATCGACACGGAGGGAGAAGGAGAAGACGGCAGCACGCGAGATTTCACTTCTTCTTTCGCCGCCTCAACCTTCTTACTCTCCGTGCCATGTTTCGACGTGACATCACTATTCCTCTCGTGCTTACTGTGATGATGGTGGTGGTGATTATGATGATGGTGGTGCTTGGAGGACTTTGGTTTAGGATGCGGCTGCTCACCCGAAGTGGTCTGCGAGTGTCCGCTAAAAGTGGGGAGGCTAGGAATGACCACGGGAACGGCGGTGGAGGGTGGGAAAAGAGCGTCGAATGCTCCTCTCCCGCCGGCCAGTGCCGGGATAACGCCGGGGTAACAGCACAAACAGGATAAGGGATAGGATTTGGCCATGGAAACGTTGCAGCAGGCACAATTGGGGTCTTTCGACAGTCGATTGGGGTGGTTATGGTGGTGATGAGCGTCGTGAAAAGCATTTCCGCCGTTGCTGTGCGACTGAGACAGGTGATAGGGCGCCAACGGAAGCGAAAACGAAGGATGAAAAAATGGTTGCTCACTCACCGTCACCGGAAATGGTGTTTTAATGGCCGCCGAAGACGAGGTAGTTGAAGGAGCGGCGGAGGAGGAAGTGGTGGATGACGTCATGGTGGTTTTGCTGCTGGAAGACGTTGACGGAAGCGAGACTGAGGTCATGCGCAGTTCGAGCAAACCCTGCAAAGCGCCGGAAGCCACCGATTGGCTGATGGAGGTGTTGGTAGAGGCGGTGGACGCCACTGACATCATCTTCGACATGTGGCGTTCATAAAGCGCCGTAGCATAAGCGTGAAAAGCGCTGGCCGCCGCGTGGTTCGATTCGCCACTTCCGGTATGAGTTCCTCCACTAGCCGCTAACCGGCAGCGACGCGGGTCCAAGCAAAATCCATTCAAACCTCCGCACACTGCAGCGTGAGGAGTGACAAACGCACTTCCGGCTCCTCCAGCTCCATCGGATTTAGTCGAAGTGGGAGTGCGGCTGAATCCAGGAGTGACCGAGGAAGAAGAGGAGGAAGTGGTGCTGGAGGAAAGAGTAGGAGTGGCCGAAGCCAAAGGTCGGATGAGGGGTGGAGGGGGCGGGGCTAAGTGATGCGCGGACGAGAAGAGAGATTGCGGATGTAAAAACGAGTCTCGTAAGCGCGCGTTGGCGGATGCGGAAGTGAGTTCTAAAGGCGAGAAAGGGTACTTTTTACCGGCAAGCACAGCCGCCACCTGTAGAGCATTGCTGCGGGCCATCTCGATCCTCTGTTGGAGCAGAACCAGATCATCGTCGGCGGTAGAGTCCGGCGTCTGACGAATAGTCTTCAACGACAGATCCAGAGGAATCTCGCGCTCACCGCGACCCCCCACTAAGCCTCCTCCTTCGTGCAAGGCGGAAGCGTGCAGCATGAGGGGAGTGAGACCGGAAGGTGGCGCTAACTCGGACGAAGGCCTTTGGTCAGACAGAGGACCTCCTCGCACTGACGTCAGCGGGGGGAAGTAGAAACGCGATTGTTCCAAGAGAGAAGGGTAGGAGCGGATGAAATCCATCTTGTCACTCCAAATGACGTCACTTAGGGCGATACGAAATAACAGAGACTATTTTTGGATTGCATACAACCACACGAGAATCCATCTGCAAAAAAATAAAAGAAAAAAAATTCTTTAGTCAAATGAAAAAAATTAGAAAATTATTTTTAAAATCGAAAAAAATAAAATCAATAAAATTTCAAAAAAAAAAAAAAAATAAGCAAAATAAAACCGTTAAAATAATAATGAAATCAGGCTCGGAGTTAATGAGCGTCCCTCGTTACCCAATTAGCATAACGGCGTACGAGTAATAGGTGTTTATGAAAAATATTGTGAGTGCAGGTAACATTCCTTTCTCTCTTTTGGCGGTGAGAAATGATTAGACGAAGACGATTAATAAAAGGAGGAGGAGGAGGTGTTGAGGGGGTGGCAATGATAAAGAGTGAGTGAAGGAGGGAGAGATGGACAAACGGCCGTCATTTTTATTATACTCCAACGTAAGTCTCAATTTATCATTCCCCTCCCTCTCTCTCTTCTTTTTTTATTCCCCTTCCACCCACGCAACTCCCCTGGCGGCCATTTCCTCCTACTCCATTTATAACCCACCCTCCTCAACTCTTTCGCCGTATCAGCACGTGTCGCTCGCAACCGCACAATCGATTCCGATCGATCGATACAAAAACTATCGCCAACCCACGTATCACCTTCCAACACTTCAACTCCCACCCACACGCCCAAAGGTGACTTACATGCTAATTTCGACGCCGGAACAAGTTTTAGCGCGGGAGGAAAAAAAATATTCTTTTCCTCGAGCGACGAAAAAAAAAATGACATTGGCAGCTACGCGCACGCGCAATACCCCCTTTCTATCAAAATCACATTTTCGAAGGCTGTTATTATTTTTATAGAATTTTAGAAGATTATTCGGTTTCCATCGAAAAAAAAAAATATGGAAAACATATTTTTGACGCATGCGTAGTAAAAAAAGACAATTTTAAGAACGCCGCGTTTTGTTTTTTTCTTATAACTTTAATCTCTGCCAACTTCTATAATAATTCCTCTCACCTTCAACAAACCCGTCACCGAATTTTTTTTTTTCCCGCCAAAATAAATATGAAAAAAATAAAAAATAAAAATGGGTAGAAAGCGGCGGTGTCATCTTCGCCAACGCCCTCTCTCTCTATCTCGACCACGCCTCTCTTTCAGGTCGGTGGAAAAAAAATCCGCGCACAATTAAACGAGAAAACGCGGAGATAAAAATCCATAAGAAAAAAAAAAAACGCGGAGAATAAAAAATGCAGAGAAGAAAAAAAAAACGCGGAGATAAAAAAACGCGGTTCTCATTCACACACATCACCGCGTTCTTTCCCCCCCCTTCCCTCCCCTCTTCTTTAAGAAGACAGTGCAAAAAAAAAAAGTTGAAAGAAGAAGAAAACGAGTCTAGGGAATAAATACGTAGCTGGGAGGATCAAAAGGGGGTGTGGCGGGAGAAAGAGGAGGGGCGAAAGCGAGCGAGATGAAAATGAGGGGAGAGCAAAATAAAAATGGGGAGGAAACACCCTTTTATCAAACAACCACCCACCCACACTTTAAAAAGTGCTTCTCCCCCCCCCCCCCCTCCAACCCCACCCCTCAATCAACCCTCCCCTACACCTCCCCCCTACGCCTTTTTCTCCCATGAACGCTTCCACCACCCACTCAACCCTCCCTTTTAACCACCACCCTATAGCTGCTAATCAGCTTAAGAGTCGGAGGGAGTTGAGGGGGGGGCGCTGGGGGGAGAACACAATGGAGGTGGATGGATAGAAAATGGCGAGTGGGTGGTTGGGTGTAAGAGAAGATGAGGTAAGAATCGTAAAAAAACGAGCGCCATCTTTCTTTGCGTTGTACACGAAGCCGCTCGCGTTGTAAAATGAGGATGAAATAGAAGAGGGGGATAGAAGAGGGGAGAGTGGGAGGGAGGGGCAATTGGCATTGTGGGTGGTACAGAGTGAAAGAAGGAGATTTTTGGATAGAAAGAGAGAGAGAGAGAGGAGGGGGGGAGATGGAAAGGAAAGTGATAAACGAAGGTGGGAGTGATGGGAAAAAAGAGAGATGGATAGAAAGAGAAAGTAAAAACGACATCCGGTTGAGATGGTTTCAGATTAAAGCGAAGAGAGAGAATACGCGTATACCGGAAGTGTAAATGTCTGCTGCGTTCCTTAAGACGCTTCATTAAAGTCAAATTTCCAATTAAATGGAGAAAAACGAATTAAAAATGAGAGATTTTAAGTAAAAGAAAAGAAGAAAAAAAAAAGAGGAAATTAAAAGCATCTCTCTCTCTCTCTCGTCACTCTCTTTCTTAAAACTTTTTGTCATCTTTTAATTGAAATGTTTCCTTTAGAAATAATTCGTAAAAATTGAGAGCCAATTTCTGGTAACGAAATGTGGAGTTTTTTTTAGCTTCGGAGTGCGCGTGCGCGAACGGAAGAAGCCGTTCATCAAGGAAGAGTGGAGATAGATTAAATATGTGTGTCATCTCCCTCAAACTCTCTCTCTCTCTTTGCATAATTCATCATTGGGAGCGAGAGATAAATCAAACATATTAAAGCAATTGTTAGTTGAGTGAACATTGATAAATCACACGCAAATTCCATTAATAATAAGCTCAAATTTAGCAATTAATGAAAATTACACGGCTTCAGCTTAACTGTTTTTGATATTACAAAACCTCCGCTAGGTGGCGACACCGCTCACATTCAATTTCTTATTTAGAAAATGGTGATCGTGTACTGTATGAAATTAAACGCGCATTAAAAATTATAATAATTAAGTATGTACAAGGAAATCCCGAAATGTGCAGCGCCCTTTAACGACAATAGGCGTTAAAGAAACGTAATTAAGAATTACTCGTAATTAGTGGAATGCGCTCGTAACATCGGCTTCATTTCGCTGTATTAAGAAATAATGTTACTGTATGTACTTGTACAATATTTCGTTGCACGTGTACCAAAAATTTCGTTATAAAGTAATACTGTAAGTAATACATGCATTGTGTGCTGTTGTTTTTTTTTGTTTTTACTAAATGACGTGAACATCATTTTCGATGACGACATTTAGCGCCGTTTTTAATCTTAGTAAATTATTTTTTATTAGTTAAAAAAAAAAAATTAGCACCCACCCTGTATGCAAATGTTGCGCAACGCCGCGTTTTCCGCTTTGCGTTAAAAACTTTTCCAATTGAGTTTCCATCGCCGAAGAAGAAGAAAAAAATGCGCGCGTTCCGAGACGACGGAAAAGACGTATAAATCAAATTCCTGGGAGTTTGGTAATTTATTTTCCCGCGTTCGAGAGGGGAATTCGCCGAGGGGAAGAAAGGGGGCGGGGGGAATCGATGGAAGGAGAAGGGGGGCGGCGGACGATGCGTTATTTACGAGCAAAGACGTTCGGCGTTTTTTTTTTTTTTTTATTATTTTTATTATGGAAAGCTAATAAACGGTGACGCTCGGTCATCGCTGGATGCGCAACCAATAAAATAAACGATTTATGAAGCGTTTTTAAAAAGTGACAACGGAAGAAAAAAAAAAAAAACAACGCGTGCGAAACGACGCTGGCGGTTATGCGGAAGTGACGTAATTGCATTTCGCATTAATTACAGCGCCGCTAATAATCTAATTGCGCGCGGTACATTTCTGACGTCACTCGTACACTTTCATTCTAAGGGAGAGAAAAACAACAACAACCGGAAGTTACGTCGGAAACACATCTTCCTTTCAAGTTGAATGCCTCAATTTTACGTTTACTTTAGTCATCAAAAATCTGGCTTTATTAAACCACGTTTTGAAACTTTATACAGGGTGTTCGTAATGTTGTTGTGCTTATGTTACGCTCTGTTTTAAAGGTAAAGTAACTTTCTAAACACCCCGTATTATGTTAATTTATTACTTAAAAGATAAGGATTACATGTAAACAAATTATTTTTTAAGATTTAGTAGCCACTTGCTGCTTGCAATTAAATCAACAACACACTTTTCATCATTTAAATAATGTAATAAATTAATGTACGAAAATTAAATTGACAATATTTTTACGCATTTTAATGATTTACTTAATTAAATAACTACCTCATTACCGTAATTAAAATACGTTGCGTGAACGACACATGACAAACTTTTCATAGCAAATAAATTTTAACTTGTGATTTTGTAAATAAATTAAAAATTATTACGGAAAAATTAAAAAAAAATTTAGCGTATAGCATTTAAAAGCTACGGTAACGTTAATATAACGTTGATTTAGCGAATACGCTAAAATTGAAATACTGTAACCTTAATAATATTATTTCGTCGAAGTATAATAATTATCTCAAAAACCAAATTACATGTACTTACATGTAAATACAGTACTTTCCAATACAGTACATGTAATTATATTAATTTTAAAAGCAAACATGTCCGCCAATATTTTTCCTCGTTCAAAATTCGATTACAAGACGATACGTTATTTACTCGTCTACCACCCACACATATTTCCCCCTCCCAAGCTTTTCCTTTTCTAAAAAAAACCGATCAATCAGTATAGTAAACATAATAAAACGGAGCAAAATAAATACGAAAAAAAAAAAAAAAAAAAAAACTTTTTTATTAATCGCACTAACATCGATATCGGATAATATTTACCGGAAGCGCGTTCCGGAACCACTCTTCGCCGCGAAAAATAATTAAGCAAAACGCGGAGCTCGAAAATCGCCAACGTCAACGATTTTTGAAAAGGAAATTGATAGATAGAAAGAGAGACGGAGCGAAAAGAGTGACGGAAAGAGAGAGTGGGAGGAAAGGCAGCGCTATTATGGTGAAACGCGCGTGACGTCACCCGGCCTGGCAACCGAGTGGGCGTCATTAATAACGTCACCTGCCTGCTGCTCCCCCCCAGTTAAGACATCATTTAATTTAACAACGCACCCACCCACACCCCTCGCGCGCCAAAATAACAACGGATTACTTCCGGACCCCCGAAACGACCAATCACGCAACACGCGCATAGAAACACTCATTTCCGCGTTGCGAAACGAACTTCCCGCGACTCTCTACCACGCAACTTCCTCTCCCACCCCCCCCCCGCCCTCTATCGATTGATTGATTGAAGCGCGAGGGAGGGGCGTTGACGAGGGGGGGACGAAAGGGTTGAGGGGCTGCGAGGGAAAGATAGCGAAGAAATGGGATTGAAATATAAGGCGTCAAAATAAGCGATGGCGCCACGACGAAAGGGGAGGTGGGAGGAGAGGGGAGGGGGGGGGGGGGGAAAGTGGCACAATGTTTTGGGAATAAGGGGGAAGTTGGATGGGGAGAAGCGGGAGGAAAGCAGCGCCATCTATCGACCCGCTTTTTTCTCCCCACTCACAGCCTAAATGCGAACATGACGTCAACATCTGCGCTCAGACGTTTTTTTTTTTTTTCGTTGATAAATTACGTCTTTAACGCGCATGCGCCATTTCTTACTTTCTTTTTTTAGGTAAATTTCCCCACACAAAAACTTTTGCGAAACTTTTTCAACGCTACTGTAATGGAACGTAAAATTCTTTCAAGTTTGGGGCGCGCTTTTAAATAGACGATGAATTGTCGATATAACGAATGTGCGGGGGAACGAAACAACTTCCGGTATTGAAATAAAATTAAAAATTGCTATAAAAAATTATGTCACTACCGGTACGTCAAATTTTCGTTATAAAAAAAATATATATAGGCCTACTGTATAAATAGCTTGGTTGTATCAGTGTATCCAGATGGCATAAACGAGTAAAGGCGCGTTCACACTAAAACACTGCCAAGCCCTGATAATTATTAAGAATTAAAGCCCAGGGCGTGGTGCTACCGCCATTTTGTTTTAAAGCTACCCATTAATAACTTTGTTAGAAAAAAAAATGTATTTTCTCTCGTGATCGTAAATTAAATCGCCAAACGCGCTAATTGCATTATTTTTGGGGACATTTTTTACATTTTAAAAATTTTTCACGTTAAAAAAAAAAAATGGCGCCGATATTATTTTTCGCGTACCAGTACAAAATAATGCTTCGGAGAAAGAGAATTTGAAGAGAGAATAATTTTATTCTTTTTTCAAAGTTTCGTACGAGTACGTTAACGACATTTCTCCTCCTTTCCCTTTTAACACTATTGAATAATATTAAAGCTAAACTTTTTTTTACTCATGTTCAAGAACGTTAATGAGTTTTCCTATCGAAAAAAAAAAAAAAAAAAATTTTTTTCTATGCGAAACCGGATATCCTCCCCGCAAGCAGCTCCAAAGCGTAGCAAACAAAATCGAAAGGGTTCTTTATTTTAACGAGAACGTAAATGACATTTCCATTCCGTTCAAACAAACAAAAGGAATGAAAACCTCCTTTGCGTACCGAATATGTACAACTGAATAATCCCGAAATCAAAATAATAAAATTCAATCTGAAACCGGAAGTCAAACGCTCCGGGCGGCTCCAAAGCCGAGAAAACAAGCCTAATACTGTTTTGAAACGAAAAAAATAATATTAATTCGCGAATGACTTTTCCATTCCTTAACCACCATACGCCTCCTATACACTAAACAAAAAAAATTTCGTCATATCCGACCTTTCACCCACATCGGCAAAAATTAATATTCACTCAAAAGCTAGTGTGAACGCGGCACAATTTGGCGTTACATCATGCAAACTCCGCCCCATTACTGGCTATCAAAGTCCGCGGCGACGTATTCGAACGTCGGTCAAAGCGAGATTTCCTTTCCTTCAAATCCTCTCTCCCTTCCTCCCCACCCACACCCACAAGAGGGATTGGCGCCAACCAATTTCGCATGCAAAATGGCTGCTGTCACGTCGCCTCAACGTTGTCATTCTTCTTTTCTTTCGCTTTTTTTTCTCTCCTTGTTGTTTAACCTCAAAGATGACAAAAGGTCAAGAGGTGAACGTTTTTTCATTCTTTCGCCGTTTTAATTTTTAGCAGAGGGAGATGCGGGGGTGGGGCGAATGTGATCGGGGGGTGGGGCGAGAGAGATAAGGGGAGGAGGGAGGGAGGGAGGGAGGGAGGGAGGGGGTTGATCAAGACAGATTGAAGCGAATATGGAGGGGGGAGAGAGAGAGAGATGCGAGCGCCCTCTTTTACAATCAATCCATCCATCATCCCCCACTTTACTCTCCCCCCTCCCCTCACACCACCCTCATTACATTTACATTTCACCCCCATCGCTTACACGTGCACACCTCCTCCTCGTCCTTACGTTGCGTTTAACATTCGCCAGATGGCGCCATCCAATTTCGTAAACCATAAAAGCGGAGGAGAAAAAATTCCGCGTTTTAAACGTCTTCTGGCGGCAATTTTTTTTATTATAATGAAAAGACACGGTGACGTCATCGTCCTTCTCCCCTCCTACATTTTATTTTATTTTTTTTAAAAAAAAAAATCGTTATTACGTGGTGAAGGTCCGCGCACGCGCGCCAGTCCTTCCCCCTGCTCTCTCGCGCGCTAATCATTTTCATTACGCTCTTCCCTACGCTCACTTAACTCGTATTAAACTCCCATTTATCAGCGCTGACGTCATCAAAAGCTGTCTGCATTTCCAGGCGCGTGCCCAATCTCTCTCCGCGTGACATTTTCACACGCATGCGTGGTCTCGTTTACACGTGGAAATCGATGTCATCGAGTCAAATACGCGTCACTGCTGTTTTTAAATACGAAAATACGCTAATTAATTACGCGTTTTCCAAAAATCAAAAAATAAATAAACCGGAAATCAATATTTTTTTTGCGAACTTTTTTCAGCGAATTATTCCGCTTTTGCAATCAAAAATCCGCCATTTTCTTTCGAAAAAGTTTGAATTTAAGCGTCACTTTTGAATAGTTCAGTATTAATGAAACAAATGTTGACTTTCATTAATAATCCATTCTTCAGCTCTTTTTTAATTAAGTGTAAAGAACCCCAAACATCGCGGGGAGGAAAAAGGCCTAAGGAAAGGGCTGCGCGCGTTTTTACATCCACCGCGCATGCGCCGCGAAAACGTATTATTATCATAGAAAAAACTTTCATTAACTTTTTATCTTCCCCTCTCTTCTCAACAAAAAAAAATTCGACGCGTTGATATCGAAAGCGGAAGTTGCTCGTACTTCATTAGCATAATATATTTTGTTGTTGGCGCGCAATCCGACGGACTTTTTGTTTTGTTATTTTTTTTTATTCCTCGCACAATACATTGCGATTACTATAATATCGCATAAAAAAATGTAAAAAAAAAAAAAAAAACCGTGGCCAACTTTTTTTTTATCATCCGGTTTGAATTGCGCGCATGCGTGCGGTGGGAGGCGGAATTGTAAAAACTTAAGCCTTACAAATGCTGCTGCTGCTGTCATGGAAACCGAGGCTAATTGTAAATGACCGCCAGGGGGCTGACGCAACTCGTTCATTAGCGCTCAGCTGCGACTTTTCCGCGTTTTTTTTTTTCCTCTCTCTCTCTTCCTGCGCACTCGTTCTCTTTTTATTAGGCGCTTGTGCGCAGGCGCGAACGCCGCCGACGCTCTAGCTGTCATCAAACCGATCGATATCTCTTTATTTCCGGTTCCTCATCCCTCTCTCTCTTTCCCTCACTCCACCCTTTAATCCCTCGCGCCACCCACTCCAATCAGTCGCGACGCATTTCAACGATGCAACCTGTTGCTTTCGCTTCCCTCCTACGCATGCGCACCAACGCTTCGTAGAAACCCTACAGTAGAGAGAGAAAAAGCGCCGAACAAACAAAACAAAAACTCGGCAGGTTAAAAAATACGCGGAGATAATTATTAAGAAGAAAAAAACGTGGCCGAATAATAAATAATAATATTGGAAGCGGATTTAAAATTCCTATTCTACCTTTAACCCTCGCGACATTTAATCGCATTAAAAAGAGCCGCCGCGACGACCTCTGGTGAGAGAGCGTTTTGACATCCGTAATTGCGCGTGCACGACGTAGCGCGTTTGGATAGATGGCGCCGCGTTTGATCCACCATTAGCGGTTTTTCACGCTCGATACGTTGATCGATAAGCTTATCTCCCGTACGCGAATGGGGAGAGGAGGAGGAGGGATTTGCGATCCCCTACACCTACTTTTGCTAACTCGAGAATATTAAATAGTCGTTGTCGTGTATTGAATTCAAGTTCCAGAAACACGTCGCGCGGGCATTTTTTTTCTCCCACCCACATAACAAAAGACTTAAAGCTGATGACCACCGGGCGTATTTTTTAAACCGCTAAATAATTAATTAAAACCTTGAGAAAAAGTGACGTCATCGATTTAGGTAAACCCATCCGTCGATGAGGAGGAAATGAAATAAACAAAATGGCAGCTTGGAACGAAAACAATTCATTAGCGTTATTAGTCAACAAAAAAGTTCTACCGCCATATTTCAACGCTCTATGACGTAAACAAATATTTGAGAAATAGAGAGAGAGAGAGAGAAAAAAACGCGGAGAGACGAAACGAGTACGTCGCACGTGTTTTCATCGATTAAGCACTTCCGGCTTTTTTGTTTGTTGTTCGGCGACATTTTTATATTAACACGCAGACGTCAAAATGTCGACGCTGAAAACTAAAAGTCTGCAAATAAAATTAAAAAAGATAAGAAAAAAAAAAAACAGTGTTGCCACTCGAATGACGATAAATCAAGATGGAAGGGGAGGGGAAAAAATTTGGCGCGAGCTAAGCCTATCTGTGTCTGTAGGTGGCGCTTCACAATTCTTATCTGCATCTGCGCAAATAAAAACTCCGCCGCCATTATTGCGATTTAATAGAAATATCGTAAACAAAATGTTTGGCCGCCAGGTGGCGCTTAGTTAAATCGGTTAAAATAAATTTCCACGATTCGAACGACGACATTTTTTTTTTTTTTGATAATCTAATCCGCCGCCGTTTTCTTTTTTTTCCACGATACTTTTCGTAATTCGCCGAATGAGAAAAGGAGTCATCCGCGTGACGTCAGCGAGGCCCCCTAGCGGCCTCTCCTCACTCGTCGTACGGGGTGAACGAAAAGTCGCGGAGGATATTTATTTTACTTTCTAATCTTCCACTTAAAATTTCAGTCACGTTTCCAGCCAAACGTTAAGGGAGTCTAATGCATTGTGGGTAGGTTAAGCCTATTTCCAAGGGAACAAATTCCCGCCTTTTTTTAAATAAAAAACTCTCAAACCCTCCTCCAAATACCTTTGATTTTTTGATATCGATTTCGGGATTAAAAACGCCATTTATTCCATATGATAGGCTTATTCATTTTTTTTTTCTACTGTACGTTATAAAAATCGAGAAAATATTGATTAAAAATTTCGTTAACATTTCCGGGTTTTTTCTAAAAAAAAAAATCAACGCTATACGTTTCCGGTTCGCGTCTCATTTCCGGTTTACGAGTAACAAAAAAAATTCGATTTCAATTTAGAAATCTCTTAAAATTTCCCTATGAACAAAAAATCTATGCTTTGCCGTTTCTATGCTAGTCGCTTCCGGTTAGCAGCAAAACATTTCCGTTTTAAATTCAGTATAAATTCTGTTAAAATCTATTAAATTCTAATAAAAAATTCCACTTTGATCAAAAAAAAAAAAAAAAATCCATACTTTTTCGATTTACAATTACTTATTTCCGGTTTGCAGTTCGAGTTTAGAAAATTCCGTGAAAATCGACTACATTCAGTTTAAAAGCTATAATTTCCGGTTAAAATTCATATTTCAGTTTAAATCGATATTTTCTTTTTCTTAAATATTTTTTTTCTATTTATACCATGAAAATCCCCACGTAGCCTACTTAGAATAATTAGAATATTTCGTCTTAACCGCAACTTTTTTTTATCCGCTTTAAATACATTTTAAGTACGAACTAAGAGTGAAAACTACGCATGAAAAAAATAAGGTACTGTATTATCTTTCTGGCACCCTGTACATCACACGCATTTTCATTTCCGCCCACAACTCCCCCTAGCGAGAAAATAAAAAAACAGGAAACACGTTTTCGCTTTCTCCCTAATGAAAGCCACCCGCTCCGAGTCTCTGGTTAAGGTAAAGGGTTAGGGCCATTTGCCGCATTTGCAAGGGGAGACAGGACGTAATTTAAAAACAATTATAATTGCGCATGCGCGGTCGGTGAAACGCGAGCGATTTTCGAAAATCAAATTAATACCAAAAAATGGCGCGGCGGAAGATGATGACATTCGATCACAATAATTATTAATTAGTACGACATAGGTGGCGGGTCGATCGATGGCGCTGCACCGCCGCTCCCTCAGCTTTTTATGCAAATTAATCAAAGCGCCAGCGACTCAATTCAATTAGCGCCGAAAGACCTACAACGCGCATGCGCCACCTACCTCACGCGAAAATAAATAAGATATTTATATTTCCGGCGCTTTTCAACTTGAAGAAAGTCAGAAGAAGAAGAAAAAAAAAAAAAAGAGCGAGAAGTTTAACATGAAAACAAGAGAAAGAAAAGAAGGCGGGTGACGTCATGGGCAGGCAGTGCGGAGGCCGCCATTACGAATGCTAGTGGGTGGTGAGAGATGTACATCCGGTGCTGGGAGATCGATGAGAGGAGTGTATCGCTACGTCACGTACAGCAGCAGCAGCGAGCGAGCTTTTCAACTTTTGCCAACAACACACTCTAAATGTGTCGACATTTTTTTTTTTTTTGTCAAGAGCGCCGCCAAACGGAGAGAAAAAGAGATAAACAAAAAGAAAGAAAAAAAGATGCATCTCGTAACGAAATGCTTGAAATGATGCGTGAAAGAAACTATTTCCGTTTTCATTTAAAACTCGTTTCGAGAATTTTTTTTTCCTTTTTCTAGAAGAAAAACATGGCGCGATTCCGCCGTTTGCGAAAGAGGGCGCTGCTGCGACGTATCAACAAGTGACCCGATCAGCATCTCACGCGCGAGGATTACCTTTTTAATTACCCCATACGCGTCGCCCAAAACAATTCTCAACCAACGGCTCGCGGACCAATGGCGTGTAAAAATAAGAGAATCCACAGTACTATTCATCACCATCGGATTTATTAATCTTGATTTAGAGCCTAGATTTACACAAACAAGATTTTTAAAAAAAACTTTTTTCTAAAACATAATTTAGTAAATCTTTTTGGAACAAGATTTAGTAAATCCTCTTTCTAAAACACGATTTAGTAAATCCTCTTTCTAAAACGTGATTTAGTAAATCCTCTTTTTGGAGCAAGATTTAGTAAATCTTTCTGGAACAAGATTTATTAAATCCTCTTTAAAACAATTTAGTAAATCTTTTTGGAACAAGATTTAGTAAATCCTCTTCCTAAAACACGATTTAGTAAATATTCCTAAAACACGATTTAGTAAATCTTCTTTCTGGAACAAGATTTAAACTTGAGCCAACAGATTTTTCTAAATCTAGATTAAAATTTAAGATTTAAAAGTTTACAACAACAACAAAAAAATTGATATTGAACGAAATTAAAATTCCTCGAGCAAAATATTTACCTCTTTCTACAACACGATAAAAACGTAAACAATTTTTTAAAAAAAAATATATATGCGCATGCGCAGACCTGCAAGTATTTCCTGTTTACGCGTCCCTTAACTTGAGAAAAAGGTTGAGAAACGTCGGAATATCAAAACAATTTCTAGAGTGCGTGTGAAACGACGGCGCACGCGCAATGAAGGGGAGTTCTCCGAGGACCACCGCGTCGTCGTCACCACCCCCACATGACGTCATCGCTCGACTTCCACGAAAAACGCAAGAAAGAAAGAAAAGAAAAAGAAAAACAACTTTTTCCATCAAATCCTTCAACCGCAAACTGTAATCGTGATCGTTGACGTTGAACGCTATCGATTTCCTCCCGCAAACTCACTTAATCGATAAATGAACGTTTCGACTCCAACGGACTTTTTTACTTAAAAAAAAAAAAAGGGTCCTATTTTTTTACCCCTCATTCTTCTTCTATCTCCCTCCGAAACACTTGACATTCTCCCCACCAATCGCAGACCCTCTATTAATAATCCTCGTGACGTCACGCGAGGTGCACGCACTTTCCCTCCCGCGTACCAACTCGTGCAAGGGCCTCGCTCACTCCCTCCATCTCTCTCTCTCCCCTCTCTCTCTCGCTCGTTTTCCCCTTCGCTCAAATTACCTTCTGCCGCCATTGGGGTTAATTCGATGGCCCATTGGATTCCGAGGGAAGCATAGGAGGTGGAGTGGGTGGAAGCTTCGAACGTAGGTCGATAGGCGGGCGCTGCAATTCCCCTCGTTAAACACACCTTCAATTAACGCGCTTTTTCGCTTTCAAAATGAAGAGATTAAAATTACCAATTTTGTTTTTCTTTTTCTTTTTTTAAATATTTTTAATTAATATAATTAAAATATTTTTTTTCTTTTTCGTTTTAATTATATACAGCAGGTCCTGTTGAAAATAAAGCAAAAAATTCCATCTTATCTTTATTAAACAAGTTTTTTTAATTTTTTTTTTTAATTCGTAATAAACAAAAACTCATTTCGTGTTATCCGTAATCCCTTTGACTTGTCTTAAGCTTAAAACTGAAAAATATTTTCGTCTCGCCTCAAATAAAATACTGTAAATAAACAATAACTTTTCGCTTTAAATGTACTACTACAGTATTCGTATTGAACACATTTATTACAGTACTTCAACGTTCGTTAATATTTAACTAAACTTTAATAAACCGGAAATAGACAATACGCACATCTACTTTCAATCATCACACAGAAAAAACAATAACCCTTTTTATCAAAAGTGAACCGGAATCGAGCCCTGCTGCCATTTTAAAAGTGGCTATTCCGGTTCTACCTACCCGCGAGTAAAAAAAAAAAAAAAGCCCCTTAGTGACGTCACGCAACTGCGCACAAAATTCCCAGAAAATGAGGTTTTCGCCACGAAAAAAAAAACAACTGACCGCTCGAAAGAAATGTCCGTTTCTCAACCTTATTTTTTTTTTGTTTACTTATTTAATATTAAATAAAAAAAAAAAAAAGTTTCCCAACGCAACATACATTTGAGTAGAACCACCGTGTATCTTATTTTTAAAGTAAAATTGCGAGAGATTCCACCCAATTTCAAAACAATAACGCATTGTAAATAAATACGCTAAAAAAAAAAATTATTTCTTTAGGTCAAATAAAAAAAACGAAAATAAATTCGAGATTTTAATATTAAACAAAAGATGATAGTAAAGAGAAGGAGTGTTCCTTCACCCCCACCCACTCCTCTAAAGCCACCCACACACGCGCACGCACTGTACCACCCCCCGCGAGGAGAAGGAGAGGCGGCCGATTGGAGGGAAATGCAACAGCTGTTTCCACCGCTAATCAATAAAACCTTATCGAAATTGGCTGACAAACTCTATCACTCCCACTATCTCTCTCTCTCTCTACCCCTGCATATCTTCCACTCACTCCCTATCTCCCCTATCCCATTCACTCTCTCACTTCGCGTCGTCTCTCTTGTCTATCTCTCACCAACTCCCACTCTTTCCTCTACCCAACAATGTCTATCACTCCGAGTCTCCTCCATACGAGTTGAACACCAATAAAAATGTATTTTTTAAACTAAATGTTTTACACACACCTTTACCTCGAATGTTATTAAAGTCCTAAAAAGTCCTACGTCGCCATCGACGTATGTTGCAATGACCTTTGATCCTTAATATGCAAAGATGTCCCTACATCTCTCTCTCGATATTCTTTCTGTTTGTTTATTCGGTCTTGCTACGGGTCTCTCCTCTCTACCAATATCACTCTTTACCTCTCTCGCGCACTCCCCATCTCTCATACATTAACGATTACTCCTCTCACTCCCTGTATCTACACTCACTCCGGTTCTATTTGTTGTTTACTCACTCCATTTCACATTTCGATCACTCTCTAGGGGTCTTTCTCTAACTCTCAGTACATTTTCCACTCTCACATAGCACTCCGTGTCTCTCTTGTTCACTCTTTCTATAATATTGTCTATTTTGTATCACTCTCTATCGTGTCTCTCGCCCACACACTCACTCTCCCAATAACTATCAATCACTCTAGTACCTCTATATTACAATCTATCTCTGTCTCTCTTTTAATTTCCATCACTCACTCCCTGTCTCTCTATCATTCGCTCAACAGTGCCGAGTGCGGGGAAGGCGAAAGAGGAGGAGAAGCGAGGGGGTTTTTTGGAGTTTCCGCACACTTATCAAAAATGAATTAAGTTGGACGACGCATGCGCCACGAGAGGATGTGACGTCAGTTGTCGACGGTCAGAGCGATGTAGAGGAGGGGGAGAGCGGATGAAGGGTGGGTGGTGGGTAGGAAAGGAGAAGCGGAAATGAAGGAAGGCGGAGCGAACTTTGAACTTGACGCAAGAAGCTTCGTAAATAACAAATATTTGCGGTTGGTTCGCGGTGAAACGAGATGGCGTCAAATAACAACTTCCGGTCGGTCCTTTCCCACCCCACCCCCCAGCTACTTTTATTTCACCCCAAACCCTCGTTCGAAAACTTAAGGAATATGATTGTAAAAAATAAAAAAAAAAGAGTCAAAGGTCACGAACTTACTCTCAAATTTCTCCTCGGACTTTAATTCCCATCTTCGTGGCTCGGGTTCGAATCGCACGATTGTTTCTTTAAATCACACAAAAGTCTTGCTCATCCAAAATAAAATCACACCAAACGATAAACAAAAAACAAATCAAATATTTTTTTTTTCGAAGAGTTTCAATTCTTATTCTCCGAAACGAATAACAAGGTGAGATCCAGTGTAGCACGTGCGCTGGAGATTTCCTTCCCAGTGAGCAGCGCGCGAGAGAGAGATTAAAACAGTAGTGGGTGAACAAGCCGCGTGTTGCCGTCGATGCAGCGAGGTAGAGCGGGCGAGATAATAATCAACAACCGTCGAGAGCTAACGCCTCTTTTTTTTTTTTCGTTGAACGTGGAGAGCGAAAGAACGAGTAGCACACGTCGCCACGCACACATTTACAATGAAAAAGCGGCCAAGCCTCTCTCCCTCTTCCCAAGCCCAGAGAGCGGAGCTAAGCCGCTCACTTTCAGCTCCGCCGATTCACACTTTTTTTTGTAAACGAAAGAAGAAGTATCGACTGAAGCGAAATTTCGCCGCTCCAACATTCGGCTACCTAGATCCCACACGCTCACCAGAATATTAAGGAGGCGCTGTTATTACGTCATCGCAATAATAACAATAATAATTAACAAATATAAAAAAAAATTAAATAAATATCGTTAAACTTAATATTTATAAATCCCCGCCAAATTTTTTTTTAATTAAATAAAATTAAAAATTCTTTTTTTTTTTTTCAAAAAATAATTAAAAGCAGATTTAAATTAACTTTTAAAATAATTATTAAGAGTAATTAAAAAATATTTCTCTTGAAAATAAAAAATAAAAGAAACAGTTGGTAGTGGCGTGCGCATGTGCATGCGGTGCATCACCTCCTTCAACGCGTCTTCCCTCCCACCGCGTTTTTTCCTCCTCATTCAAAAACTTTTTTCTCTCTCTCTCTCTCTCCCTCTCTTTCTCTCCGCGTGTTATGTGCAGCGGAGGACGCCAACAACGCAGCCACCCACCGTCCCCTCTGGGGTTCACGCGAGGGAGGGATTCCCCTTCACGAGGTGAAATGAGGCGTAGGGGTGGCGCTGGTAGACGTGAGGGGGAAGGAGAGAGGGAGAGAGGGAGAGAGACCTCTAGCGATGGTTGATGTGAAGATATGGTTAAAGGTCAATGTGGTTTAGGGTGAGTGGGCAGGCGCTTGTGGGTGGCACTGGGGAACAACTTTTTTTTTTTATTAAAAAAAAGTAAAAAAAGTTTCGTTCACCCACTTCACCCCTTCTCACGTGACCTCCTCCTTTCACTCCACCACCCACACTGCGCATGTCCTTCGCGATGCACGAGAGAGAGAGAGAGAGATTTCCAACAAGCAAACTTCTCCTCCTGCGTTTCGGATCCACCCCTTTCCTCCCTCACCCCCTCCGCCGCCGCTTTTGATCCCCACCGCCGCCGACGCCGTTGCCGACGACGTCATAATAAATGAGAGAACCTCGTGGTTGCCACTTGAAACAACAACCCTCCCTTCCCTCCACCACCAACACCTCCCCTCTGCACCCCCCGGTCCCCTATCCTATCCTCCCACACCCCTTCGCTCTCTCTCTCTCTCGTCACGTGATCGCATCGACCGAGCGGACTATTTTGAGCCGGCGGAAGAAAACACGTCGTTAGCGGCTGCGCCTCTCTCGGACCCGGCTGATTGATCGAGAGAGACGCCAGGGAGCGCTCACGTCACGCGCACCTGCATGCTTTTTTTTTTTTTCTATCAATTTTGTTTATTATTAGCAGACGAAAAAAAAAGCGCCTAATGCTTTTCCGTTAGGTTTTCCGCGGCGTTTACGTCGGGCTGCTTTTTATTAAGAGGTTTGTTGCGAGGGAACCGCCTATCTCTCTCTCTCTCTCCCACTGATTAATTAAATCAACGACTGGTGGTGTATGACACGCCATACACCCCACCACCACCACTTTTAATAAGAGAGAGAAAGCGCAGCGCCGCCATTATATGACGTAAAAATGCAAATAAGTAGGGGGTGGGGGCTTTACAATGTTCTAATGATGCCAGATGGCGCTAATATGCTAATCAAAAATGGCGTCCAGATATTAATTGTCACGTGTAGTTTCAGGTCCATCCGCCACTCGGTTGGGAATTTTTTTTTTGGCTTTCTATTAGAAAGGGCTTTTAAGCACGGTGATGGCACACCATACTTTCAATATTAGCATGTTGCGGAAGTGTTTCTTAGCCTGTTTCGCAACACGACCCATACCGAGAAAATAAATACATGAGTGTAGTTTTTTTTCTTTCTCGCGACCCAAAGTTTGAGAAGCAGTTGTGAGTATGTAACACCGACCTCTGCTTAATGCTACGTTACGCTTACGTGGGCGACGACCTATTTTTCTTAAGCACCTTTTTCCACGCAATTTTTTTTTTTTTTTTTTTATTATTATTTTATTTTCTTCTTTAAAAAAAATGAAAAGAAAAAAAAAAATTTTTTCTCGATATTTTCTGCGTTAAAAAAAAATATTAATTGTTTTCATTCAGCCCAATTTTATTATGCGCGTAAATGAAAGGGAGGAATTAATTACGCGCATAACACTTTTTTTTTTACTACGGTACCGTATACGCGTCATAAAGCAACTTCTTCCGTTGGAAAACAATGAGGGATATATCCGAAAGCTACCTTCCAACTCCCTTCACGCTTTTCAATTACAATTTTGGATCGCTCACATTCGTCTGCTAGTGGATTTATTAAGCGGCTTAATCTTGATTAAAACAAGATTTATTAAACAGGTTTTATTAAGCATGATTAAATAATTTTGCTCAAGGCAGGTTTTCTTACAAAAAAAAAGTGCGCACGCGCAAACCCATAATGATCATAATTTTGTTACGTGGTTTAAGAAACTGAAATCAGCGTAAAATGAAGATTTAAATAAAACTAGTTGTTTGTGTGGTAACCAAAATAATATCGCTTCAATTTTATCACATTACCGCAATTAAAATACAGTAACTTTCGAATTGAATGGCGCATGTCCAATTTAAAAGCAATAAAATACTGTTTTTTTACACTTTCCCATTTTCGATTTCAAAATTCAATATAGTTTAATCAAATAATTAAATTTCAACTTCAAAGTATGAAAATACAGAAATAAGTACGCGCGGCATGGGTACACCGCGGATACCGGATACAGTTTAGTCTAGAAAACTGGTTGCCGGTATAGTATTTAATGGTTAAGGGATTTAAGCTATTAAAACTCTTTTATCGTTTACAAAATGCAGTGTATTATCTCTAATGGCGTCTAATATTATAGCATGGCAAAGTTGAGTTAACCCATCGCCGGACTCTCCCCTAGACAAATGCCTACGGCTCACATTTTTGAGGAGCCGAATTGCCCCCAAAAATAAGAAATTTTTTTTTTAATTTTCTTTAAAAAAAATTATTTTGTCTTAATAATTGATACTTGGGGCCTAAAAAAGCATTTAAATTGAGAAAACTCTTATAGCGGTTACCATCTCCGACAAAGTTCTCTTATGGTAATTACCGGATATAGCAGACAAAACTCACTTATAGAGTTTAGCGGACAAGGTAGAGTTAAGATAACTTTCATAAAGCGTTTAGGGAACACAGAAAAACAGGTAAAACAAACGTACAGTAGCCTACATGTATTGTTATCATTTATAATTAATTACTATAATTATAGACTATAGTGTTTTGCAGATGTGGTAAAGCTAAAAAAAAAACTGTCATAGCGTTTAGCAAGTACAGAAAAGTCAATTAAACTCTAAGTTTATAGTGTTTATCAATATTAAGGTAAAGTTTAAATAACTACGGTATCTTATATGAGTTGGAAAATAGGGTAAAATTAAAAGTCACTTTTATTAGATAAGGATAGCGTTTAGAGAAACACATCAAACCATCTTATAGAGTTTAGCAGATACAGTGAAGCATCTAACGTTTAAAAAAATGTAATTACAGTAATTTTATCAACAAAAAAAAAATAATTTATGCGCTTTCGTAATGTACAAATCATCACCATGACCGATATAATTGCAACCCACCCTCCCCTCCACCCATCATTTATCATTTCGTAAAATTTCCCGCGAGCCATGGGTTGAGAATGATAGCGAAACGTGTCGACACGTCTTCCCTTTCCGCTCTAATCGTCGTACATTGCACACATGCAATGATACCGTAGACCGTATTTTTTTTTTTTTTTTTTGCGTTTCACTAATTTAACGTTAACGCCAGGAACCCAACGTAGAGGACGCACCCGTCCGCTGACGTCACGTGTGACGAAGCAAATAGGGCGATGAGCTAGGCGGGTGGGTAATAAGCGGGCGGATGGCTAATTAGGATACGCGGATGACGTCGAGCGGATGACCAGCGCATGCGTAAATCACCGCGCCTGTGCGAACACGAGCAGACGACGCTTCTTCTTCTTTCCACGTGAAGAAGAAAAAGAAAAAAAAAAGATAAAAAAAGGCGTTTGGCGCTAACATGTCGGCGCCTATACATGTACGGGATTATATTGGACGACGAATTCCACTTTTCTCTCGCTCAGCTCCCTCTAGCGGCGGGGGATCTTCCACCCCCCCCCTCCACCACCCCTCGACCCCCTACCACTCACTCGTCTATCTCCAGCCACCCACACCCGCGCCTCCCACCACCGCGTTTACAGTTGATGGATTTCATGTCTCTCTCGCTAGGGGGCGTGGAGGAGATGGGGAGCGAGTGGGAGGAAAGCGCTGCGAGGCACGTGGGGAGGGAGTGGGAAAGAATACCCCCCCCCCCCTTATTTTTCATTCTCTCTCTCTCTCTCTCACTCACCCACTCTTAAACACCTACTTCCTCTTTTCAAATCCCTCACGCGCCCCTCACTCACTCGCTCCTCCCACTCCCACCCACACACTTTTTTCTTCTTCTTCTTTCAAGAAAGAAAGAAAAGAAGAAGAAGAAAAAAAGACCTTCGCTCATTCCACTTTCTTAAAATTTCACAGCAAAAAGATGAAAACAAAAGAATATTACTTTTTTTTTGCTACTTAAAAATAATCAAGAAACAAAAATAAACAAATGTAAAAATTCAAAAAAAAAAAAAAATTCGATTTTTCGAAATTAAAATTCAAAAAAAAAAAAATTCGATTTTTCGAAAATAAAATTAAAAAAAAAAAAATTCGATTTTTCGAAATTAAAATTCAAAGATGAAAAATATTTTTTAAAAAAAAAAAAAAAATTAATAAGAAAAAATGATAAGCTATGCAAGTCATCTCTGATGTGGAGAAAATGGCGGAGAGAGCGGAAACACGAGTAGGCCCGAAAGAGGGCGCTATAGTGCTTGGGGGAGAATGAGTGAGAGGGGGAGGGGGATTAGAAATTGGCTTAAGATGACGTGGGAAGCAGCGAGAGAGAGAGAGAGAAGGAGAGGGATCGAGAGAGAGTAAACAAGTGCGTGGCGGATGAAGCGTAGTGGGCGGGTGTTGGGAGCCGAGTGGTTAGGGGGTCGAGGGGTTTTGGTAGGTGAGTGGGTGGCAGGGTGGAGGTGTCAAATCGAAATGAGTCACGTGACGTCGCGCACGCCACGCATTAACGAATGAATGGTGGAGGAGGGGATAGAGCGAGGGAGGGAGAGAGAGAGAGGTGAAAGGGGTCAGGCGAGGCCACACCGACAGACAAAGGATAGAAAGAGAAGGGGGTGGAGATGGGTTGGTGGAAAAGGGGGTGGAAAGGGAGGATTATTTTAATTTTATACCTTAAAAAAAATCATTATTATTTCAGAATCTTTTATCGCCATTTTTTAAAAAAAAAAAAATTTCAAATCCAGATGTTAATTATTATTTTTTTTTTTTTGTGATTATAAATTAAAAGATGGCGGCGCGAAATATTTCGATAATAATGAAAAATACATCACGCAATTTTTTTTTTGTTTTGTAATTTCTAAAATTATTATTACGAAGCATGCAGAGTGAAAAACGAGGAATTTAATTTTTTAGAAGTGGGCCACATATTGCGGAGTAACATCGTACATATTAAAAAGCCCAGTAAATGGAGGTATGAGGCGTGGTTAATTATTCCAATTTAGCTCAAACCAATGTTAGCTAATTAAACAGCTGCAACAAAATAGAACAATAGAATAGTTCCTGTGTATAGCCTACCTAGATTCGCTTTGAATCGTTTCGCCAAATTAACATCGCTTTTCGCTTTGACATTTGAATCCTCACATTTTCTATAGAATTGTCTAATACACTGTACATGTATTTTCAAATTTTAAAGCGCTATCAATTTAATTCATTAAATGTTTTAACTTTTCAATGTGCTACAGTGAAACCTCTATTTCGAGACCACCGTTTGTAATTTTGTGGCTAGACAATTTTTTTATTGGAATTCTATTATTAGAAATTCTAATCAGGTATTTTAACTCTTATTTATTCAACCACACTCCAATGTTGACTCACAAAAATATCATCTGCGAGTGCACACTGAATGCGATTGCGCAGCGTCTTAGAGGTCTTGAAATAGAGATCTCCATTGAAAATTGGTGGACAGGATCTTCTGTTAGAGGTGGTCCACTATTGGAGATGCATTAACATAATCTTGCGCAGAGGTTTCACTGTATGCTATAATATTAGCACTAATTTGCGCTCCGCATTTTCCTAATTACGTTTATAGTTAATTGAAGCAAACTAATCAAATAAAGTCGATTTAACTAATTAATAGTAAATTTTTAATTAGTCAAATGAATGCCTTTTTATTTTTTTGCTAAATTTATTGCCATTTTTTAGCTTAACTTTTTTTTCCCCCATAGAAAAATTATAATATGAAAAAGAAATGTAACATGATTTCCTAGGGTAAAAATTATTTAATTTATTTATTTATTTAGACGTTGGCAATATCAAAAAAAAATATATAAAAGGCAATTTTTTTTTAAAAAAAATAAAAATTAAAAATATTTGAAACAAATTATTTAACCTTGTTCTGCACAAAGCGCTCAACCCACATATTGACTACTGCTATACTGTACATGTATTCATATACCGGTAATAAATTCTTATTTTCTTCAACGTGTAGAAGATAGTAAGCCTTAAGCAATAAAATACCCTACTCCTTCAATACTTCAGGCAGTTAACCAACACAACATATTAATATCTATTTTATCCAATTTTTTAACTTGTAGAAAGCTATCAACAAACCAAGACATCTCATTGAGTTGGTAGCTTTCTGTTAAACTTTTGGGTTATTATTTTTATTTGTTAAAAACTTTTTTTAAAAAAATTCTAATTTTCTGGAAGAGGCATTCAATGTACTGTATTAATTTTTCTTCGATTAATTCGGAACTTCCGGAAATGATTAATTTCAATTTCATCTTTCAAAAACATTTGGTTGTAATGCTGCGGATAAGGGAAAGAAAGAATTTAAAGCTGATAGACTCCTCTCATAAGAAAGTGCAGCAAACACGGAAAAGTTGAAAAAACAAACTTAAAGCGCTCAACGCTGAAAAAACTTTCTTATAGAGCTTAACGTATACGGTATACTGTAGGGTTTAGAATGTTATCGTTAAAACTTTCTTATAGCGTTTAGTTATACAGCGAAACCCGTTTATAGTGCGAATTGTTTTCGGTCCCTCGAATCGCTCTATAACCGGGTTTTACTGTATCATGAAAGCTGAGAAACGCTCTTATAGCGTATGGGCTATAGCAGAGACAATGTCATGAGAAAACTCGCTTGTAGCGTACATTTTAGCGGATATAACGTACAGAGATTAATTTTTCGTATAAAGCGAAACCCCGGTAATTTCGTCTTATTGCTGGGTTGTACTGTGTGTAGTGTATTCTCCGTTGATTTCACAGCCCTGATGCGTTGAAAGCAGATGAAAGTTTTGCTCGTGGAATTTACAATAATATTGGCGAACTTAATATTTGTTTACGGTGTGCGGTGGGTGGAAGGAGGAGGTATGAGTGTGTGTGGGTGGGTGGGGGAAACAGCCCGGAAGTAAAATTTATGTTAGGAAAAGCTGAAAATAAATCAAAATGAAAAAGTAAAAAAAAAAAAAAAGAAGCAGATTTTGAGATAGAATTGTGAAAATGTAGAAACCGGATATTGAATGCTTCCATATTTTAAATGATATTCATAAAAAAAATGCAAGATGGCGTTTGCAATCGCAGCTCACGATGACGTCACCAAATTTTAATATCGCTGATTTTTCAGCACCGGATTTCCTGTCATCACACGCATCACAACAAATTTTAGGAGGCCGTAAAATAAAATATTTTTTTTTAAAAAAAAACACCATAAAAACCTTGCTTTAAAAATCATAATTCTAGAAATTCCTCAAAATAAATTGACATTTAAAAAAAAATTTGAAATTCCCAAATAAAAATGCCGAAAAAATATAGAAATTCCTAAATACAAAAGATTAAAAAATACGGTATACGAGTATAAATCCACCTAAAAACCTTAAACACACATCGAAGCATTTTGAAATCCCTAAATAGAATATGAAAAACACTTAAAAATCCCTAAAATACTAATTAAAACTCGGAAAATAATATTCAAAACCTCAAACAAAAATTCAAAAAATTCTTAAATACATGTACCGGTACTTTTTATCAACAATTCCCAAAAATTCTTTTAAAAAAATAAGAAAATTCTAAAATCGAAATTACAAAAAATCAAAACAAGATTTAAAAAAATTCTTACAAATCCTTGATCATAAAAAAAATGTACAAAAAAAATATAATAAAACACTTTTAAAAATACAAATGTATAAAATACTGAAAATAACCGAAAATATGAAGACCTAAAAATCCATAAAAATATTCATATTTGGGAGAAATACAGTACACTGTATACGGTGAAGCAATCCGGCCCTGTTGATTAGCTCGGTTATCGTCAAAATAAATACGCGCCAACATTATTTTCCCTTTAACCCTCTGAATACACAATGACGTAATCGCGCTGCCATCTATTTCAATTTCCCCCCCCCCCCCACCCGCCCACTGCGCTTAGGTTTCCGCAGCGTCACCCTACCACGTCACTCCAATACGGTAACGCACTCAGCTCATCCGGAGGAAGCGCCAAGATGGCGGCGGATCGAGTTACGCTATACCATTAGCGTTTTAGTTGAGAAATGACCACCGTTAGAAGGCGCACTGTTAGGTGACAAAATAGTATTGTTAGGCAGGGGATTTGAAACGGGCGGAAGCCGTCTCTTCAAAACAAGATGGCGGATGGTGCGCTCCACCCACCCCCTTCAACGTAGGAAGGGAGGCGGAGGAAAAATAAGTGGTGGGTGGATGGATGAGCGTCCTTTTCTCCCATCAGAAAAGCTGGAGAAGAAGAAAAAAACGCGCTCTCTTTTTTTCCTTTCTTTTTAAAAAAAAAAAAAATAAATAAAGATGGCGGTTGCTGGCGAGAGAGAGAGAGGAGGGGGGAGATGGGAGGACAAAGCGAGGAATTTCCCTGAGGAGAATAATAAATAAGGCTTTAAGAGCGCCTGAGATGCGCAACGTGTTAATGTCATACCGGAAGTCGGCTTAAATGATACTTAATTTATGGCTATATTTGCGTAATGTAAAGCGTCAGCACCTGCTCATCCCTCACGCACGCGCAATACAATGCCACTCCAGGCATTCGTCTGTGTGTGTTTCGAAAACAAAAGCGCTTATTACGATAATTTGTTTCAAACCGGAAATACAGAGTTATTGCAGTTTAATAAACTAAGGGGTAAATTAGCCCCAATCAGTAAATTGGTTTCTTTCTTAAAGAACAAACTGATGACGAAAGATAAACAGGAAGTTCGCTGGAATTAAGACTTAAAAGTGGCGACTGATATCTAACATTGCCTTTTGAAATACATGTACTGCATACTGTACCTTAAAAAATAATATGAGTTAATTGAAATAAAATATTAATAATTGTTTTAATGTTTATTACTAATAATAATAATAATTATTAATATACTGTATTATGAAATATAAAATTAGAACTTAGACCTGTATGAAACTCGAATATTCGACTATAATTTAGAACATAAAATATAAAAATAGTGCTTAAAATACAAAAATGGAACCTAAAAAGTAGAACATGGAACTAAAAACTAAAACATAAATCTAAAAACATAAAAATAGCGCCTAAAATATGAAACAAGAAACTATACAAAATACCGTAAAGTAAAAATAAAACTGAAAACCAGAATCAAAACACTATAAAAACATCAAACTAGAACTGAAAATCTAAAACTAAAACCTAAAATATAAATCTAGAACCGATACGTGAGGTTCTAAACTACTGCATACAGTATTACATGCCTAAATATGGCACAACCCCTGTAACCAAAAAATGAATTACCTTAATTAATTCCGAAATCACTACCGTATTTTCGTTCGGTTGGATCTCAAAAAGTAGCGCTATAAGCCGCCCTAAAACACTCAACCGGAAATTACTTATTGAATTTCTTTATGGAAAAGAATAACATTTACATAAAAATTGCGTTGAAATAAAAACAAAAATATTTTAATTTAATTACTCGATCAATATCTTAATTAAAAATCAGTAAACATCATGAACTAGTGAAGAACTTCCGGTTAGGTGATTGACTGTCTACGTGATAGGTGAAGAAGGGGAGAAAAAAGGGAAGGCGTGGCTGACGATTTGATGTCGATTGATTTCTCCATCGATCGATACGTTCTTTTGATCAGCCGCGCGTACGTTTCCCCCTCTTGGTAAGGGGGTGCCTCTTTCGTAGGAAACCCTGAGTGGGCAGCCTCTTGGTGAGGAGAAATACACGTAGAGTAAAGCGAGCTGTTTGGAGGGTGAAGCATGGACAGTGAAACGAGGGAAACGTTGGCTTCCGGCTGACGTCACTGGTGGTGGGAAGAGCCCATTCACCCCGCTATCACTCCCCCCGGGATTACCCTCGTCCTCCGCATAATAATTTAGGTCAATAACATAATTACAATAATATCTATTATCGAAAATTAATTAGTCAAGGTAGGTGCAATCGTAAAGGAAAACAAAAGAGAAAACTCAAAGATTATAAGATCGCTATAACGAACTTTTGCTATCACTGACTTTGCTATATCAAACTTTGATAATTAATATTATGGATAATACTCGTACAACGAACCTTGCTATCAACAAAACCAACGATACATCTGCATCGGTATAACGAAGTTTAATATTGTCGATACAACGAAGTTTGATAGCAATCTATACACAGGCCTAGTGTATTACGAACTTTGCTTCATGGAGTAAACGAACTTTAACATGATCGATACAACGAACTTTGACATCAATAATTCAGCACGGTAACGAAATATTAAATTCTCGTTATAATGAAAGTTTGATATCGATATAACCAAAAAAATATTATCGATATAACGAACAGTTAAACCGAAATTATTTTTCATATAGCATCCGTTTGAAATTTGTTTACGTAAATTCGCACGTATTTTAATACAACGAATTTTAATACTAATGTAAAGAAATTGTGGGCAACAAAAAATATTAAATCCTACAGTACGTAAACATTTGGCTGAGAAAAGACTTGACCGTTGAGCAGACGAAGTGTGGCCGTTGACCTCGACGACGACTTGTCCGCTCAGAGTCCTCGCCTGCCCGAGGCAGCCATTTTTAATTACGCGGTCACGTGGTCTCCATCAACTTCCTCTTTCTTCTTCTTCTTCCCCACCTCCCCCTCCTTCGCCTCTATCTCTGTCCAGCAGACGTGACCAACGCCTCACGTGACACCCCCTACCACCCGCCCTGCTCACGTCATTTCACGCAACGTTACCTCCCGCATGCATTTTCCTCCTTATTTAATACGCCAAAAAAAAAAAAAAAAAACACCACTTTTAATCGCATCGCTTTAACAACCCAAAAATTAAGACATAACTTTATTCAAATATTTTAACCATCAAAAGTATTACGAGATGGAATTTTCACACCGGAAGTGACGTATTATATATCTTGCGTGAACCTTTTTTTTTCTTCTTTCTTTTCTTCTATTATTTTTTTTTTAAGAGGAGGGAGGAAAAAACTGGGTAAAAAGCATGAGGAATGCGAAGGAAAATGGATTGTCCTAAGGGAAGAGGTAGGTGGAGTTGTGTGGGTGGGACAGGTCACGACCTCTCCCTCAATCAACGCGGGGTCCCTCGACGTCTCCAGCGCCGCTTCCACCTAAATCAACGGTGGGGAGGGGAGGTGGGTTAAAGGTCGGGGAGAGCCTGAGGGAAAGCGATGGTTGGTTCAATCCCTCTCTTTCAAATTGCTTGGATTTTTATCGCCGGGTCCATTGCGGTTGAAGGGCTAAGCCGAAAAGCCCTTTTCCCTTTCTCTCAGCCAAATTCCACCCGCTCTTCCCTACCACCCCGCAGCTCAACTGCTTATCAACCTTTTTGGTGTCACGGAACAATAACATCAAAGACCACACCGATGCAAAATTCAAAGCTGTATTTCTCAAAATAAATACAGTAATTGAATATTATTGTTTGAAGTAAAAAAAAAAACATTTATTGTTGCTTTATTGTGCGAATAAATTAAGAATGTCTAAATTTTCAACATTCAAAATACTGTACACAGTATAGTACATGTACTGTAATACAGTATGTGAATATGCTAGGAAAAGTCCATTAATTTTGTTTACTCGCTTTTGAACGTTACACTTGTGTGGTACTCGGTCCTCCGATTGATAAGCTGTGAACTACTCCTTCTACTCGCGTCACACGCCTTAATAAATGGCGCTGGCGTCATCAGTAACGTATTAGGCTGCATCAATAAAAATTAACGTAACTCGTAATATGAAAAAAATCAAAATAAATAGGAAGCAACATCTCGTTAGGCGAGCACACCACTTCCTAATTACCAATCCCAACCACGCGCATGCACAATAATGTACAGTACTTTCAAAAGTAAAATACTGTATAAAAAAAATAATAAAATAAGGAAAACTTTGTGAGGCTTATTCTAGATTAAAGCTTTGGTCGGAATCAAAACATTCTTATTTTATTAAGAATTTAATTTTTGAGAAAATAAATTTTTTATAATAGGATTTAGTCAAGTGTCTTTCTTAGAACAAGATCAAAACCAGTAGAAAATGATATGCGCACGGGCAAACCCAAACATTGTCGTCTGGTTTATCTTTTAATCTTGTTTTAGTAGCAACGACATAGATTCCGCACTGCATAGATTAATATTAATATGGCCAGTACTGTATATGACTTAACCGAACCTGGCATAACGAAAAATAAAGTATTTGGCGGAATACAAGACGTACTTTATTACTCAAAAAAATGTGGCTTAATATTACGAAAAATAACCAAAAAAAACGAAAAAATAAGCCGATACTTTTCGTAAAAATAATGTGTCTCATAAAGCAAAAAAAAGAAAAGAATGGGAAACAAAGTACTGTATCAGTCGCTTAATCAAATAGAATCTCTCAATAATTATTATCATTAAATGTATTTAAAAAAAAATTCCAAACTTACAGCATCTTCTCATCCGTTGATTCCGATCCCTCGTTTTAAGCTCATTACGTCTCTTAACAAATTCCCCTCAAAAAAACTGCAAAAAAAAAAAAATACAAATAAATAAAATTAATAAATCATTTTTCTTAATAAAAAGAAATCAAATAAAAACAATCCAAAATTCATTTTTTTTTCTTTCGCCATTAAAAAAAAATCTATCGATTTCTCAATCCGATCGCAACGACAGTATTCCCAATCATCATCATCACTTCCTGCTTTTCCACCACACACGCGCGCATGCGCCGTTGTGAGGCCAACCGAAAGCTTTGCTTTTCCAACTCAATTACTTCCTTTTTAAATTCGATATCATTAATCTGCAGCAGCAGCAGCAGCAGCAGCGGCGGTTCCTCTCGCGAGATTTCCAAACGAAACCACCCTCCCCTCCCTTTTCTACCCCTCAATAACCCCTAGCGGCTACATTTCCCTCTCTCTCTCAAACGGATATCCGGTCTTAGCCGTAGGTGCAGGTCCGACGTTCTCTCTAATCAGGAGAAAATTACGAATTTAATTCCCTCCCCCTCGCCACCGCGTCTTCCGGCGCACTGCACCAGCGGCGGGAGGGGGGGGGTAAAGGGACAAAGGGAGGGAGGGGGGTGGGTTATTAAGTCTCCTAGAGTAGGTGACGACGGAGAAAGAGAGTCTGGCATTATGCAAAGAGCGAATCTCGGTACTCACGCGTTCATTATTAGATAGGGGGGAGTGGGGAGGGGGTAGAGGGAGGGGTAGAGGGAGGGGTAAAGACTTGGAAATAAATTGTTGGAAGGTTAGGTAAGTGGGTGGCAGCCGTAGATTAGGTGAGAGACAACAAAGGTTTCAAGGGTCAAAACTCAAATCATTGAAAGAGGGAGGAGAGTTTTAAGGGGTTTGGGGGGGGGGGGAAAGAATGACCCCCGCCGCACCCCTCCCACAAAACAATGTCCAGTTTTATGCAGAAAAAAAAATCCCCACCATAAAAAACCGGAAAAAAAAAATAATAAAAAAAAGATGAGAAAAATTCTTTAACCTCCCCCCCCCCCCTTCAACCCTCAAAAATAAACTCCTCCCCCTTCCATCCTCCTCTCCTTCGTTCACCTCATCCCCCCATTTTCTTTTTAAATTTTACCCTTTCTCCTAATCTCACCCTTAAGGTAAAAAAATACCGTAGATTAAAAAAAGACGAGAAAGAAAGAAAGAAGATGGCGGAGGAGTTTTCGTTGCGACGCTTCAACTCGCATTTGACCTTTTCTCCCCACCACCCACTCCGACCCCCCGTCAGGCTTTTGTATTGTTCGTCGTCGTCTGCTTCATCATCGCGCTCCAACGTTACGTCGACACGCGAGTGCGAATGACGTCACGTCGTAATTAATTAACATTTTTCGTCGCCGCGTTTTTTCTTTTAGCACCCGAGTGCGTAAACTCGCGCGCGAAAGAGAGGACGCGTGTGACGTCACCCGCGGTAAACTTTTTTTTTTTTATCATAGGAAAAAAAAAACCTTTAAGGGAGTGAGGAGCGGAGGGGGGGAAGGGAATGAGTGAGTGGTTGAGGGTGGGCAAAGGGATGTACACGCGTCACTGCGCGCACATAGTGTGAAGTGAGTTTGCGCTAAATGTAGGTCTCTTTAACTTCCGGTCTCTAATCACCTTCCGCCTATAGCGCAAAGGGGTGATGTGTGGGGGGGTCGGAGCAGGTGGAGTGGAGAGAGAGCGCCCTCAATCGTCGTGCTTTCTCCATGGAAACCGAACGCAAAGGGGAGGCAGGGCATAAAGAGGAGGGGGAGAACATTTGCATCCATCAGATGGAGAGAGGGAGGGGTAGGGTGGTGGACTTAACGTCTGCGTTTGGCCTCGCTCCACCCCCCTCTTTTTCCCCTCCCTCTTATACTCAGCCACCTCACCCCACTTTAACCAATAATCTTATCCTTTCATATTTTATCAGTCGCCGGCATCCAACTCACGTGTCTAATTCCGCGCAACACCCACTCGTTCCACTTTATCTCCCCCCCTGCTCCCCCCCCCCTCCATTCCCCTCACTCCCCCGAGACCTCTCTCAGCTACGAGCGAAGCCGACACGCGAGCGCTTTTCCGCGCTTCATCTCGGCTCACTCGTTTGTTTATCAGGCGCTAAACCACCCACTCCTACCGCCCGCCCTTTTCCCTTTTTCTTAACTTTAATTGCGCTTCTTTCTTGTGCCCCTCCCACTCCATCACTCCCTCTCCATTCTTTTATTTTCACTCGCTTTTTTTTTCTTCTTTTTCTGCGTCTTCTTCTTCTTCGCTCTTTCTTCGTCATTCTCTCTCTCTCTCCCACCCACTCACCAGTCCCTCATCCAGCCACCCATATCCTCCTCCTCCTGCCGATCCCTTTACACCCCACCAGGGAATAAAATTGATCTATGTCTCTCACCTAAGGGCGTTTCACACGCAACAACAGCGTCGTGACGTCACCGTGATCCATCAAACTTCCCTCCCCCCTCTCACTAACAGCTATTCTATATTTTATTCTAACTTTTTCTCCCTCTTCCACCCATTTGACACTCAGCTGGCAATATTTAACGCGTTTTTTTTTTTTTTATTTATTTAAATTTTTCGACAGAATTGAACGGAAGTTTGAAAGATATTAAAGAAAAGTTGTTCATAATGAAATTCTGTGGAGATTTAGCGAGACGGTATTTTTACACTCAAATATCGATTTGTTATTATTAAAAAAAAAAAACCTGTACGTGTGAAATTGATTTATAAATTGTTGATCCAATATAAAAAGTAGAATCAAAGATTATTATTATGACTGCTCAATAATATTATAAGCATTATATTTTACGGTAGGATAAAACCCTGCGAACCTGCTTCCCATTAATAATAATTATTATTATTGTGTTGAAAGTTCTTTTTACGCAGATTATGCGTTAAAATGAGGCACTCGTAATATAGCATTATCACCCACCTTTCTATATCGAAATGTGCTATGTACTCACAAAAGATATTTTACATTTGTAATTATATAAAAAAAAAATTATTGGCTCTTATTTACTTGCTCCCCCCAAAAGTTATGTGATACCCATCAAGAGGTTAGCGTACGAGCGCCATCGCGTTTTGAGTAGGGTTAGGTAAAAATCGGTAGCGGATGAGGTTAGATGAGTAGCGAGATGCGCACCACATTCGCAAGGGGCTGCTGCTTCTGTTTGGTAGTTTTTTTTTTCTTCTTTTTGTAGCCTCGCAACCAAATAACTTTGAAGAGGGCAGGTAAATAAGAGCCATTAAATTTTATATCTGCCACAGTAAAAGCCACAACTTCAGCACCCGTATATTACTACTGGAAAGTGTATATGTTACAGCGAAAGCGTTAGCTAGAATACAGTACAGTATATGTTTACTAATATACAGGTGTACTAATAAATCTATGCAATTACTAGTTAGTGTACCAAGATGCATAAAGGTGGTATGCATAAAGGTTAGCTTTGGCTAAAAACTTCGTTTTCTAAGCGAAAACTTCATTCTGTATGCATAAAAAATAACTAAGCTCGAAGTGCGAAGAGAAATCTTAAATGACGTCACCTTTCACTATTACGCCGTAGCTTAATCCTTTCACTTTTCACTTAAGACTTTGCTTCGATTTTCATTTATTTTATTAGAATTTATTGCAGCATATACATGTACTGTACTGTAATCATAAAAATAAATACCGGTAATTATGATCTCAAAAATCTCAAAATCAGTTTTAAATTAATTACTCGTAATTACTAGCCAGATACATATGGTTGTAGCAGACGATAAATCCTAAGCGAAAGCTTGGCACTATGAAGACAAGGGTAAGCGTAATAGCGTAAGCTTAATAATTTTTAAGGCTAAGCTTTCTCTAAAACTCTCGCTATCACTACATCTAAATTCTTAAGCGAAAGCTACATGACACATGGATAAACTTTAACATTTTTTTTTAACGTTGAATTGTTCTATTCTGTGTTTAAAATCTCCTCTTCCGGCCACAACATCGAGTTGACTCCCTACGCTCCGCTCTAAATCAAGCCTCCTGCATAACTTTATCTTCATGTTTAGATTCCATTATAAACCTTTTCTTACATTCCACCCCATATTTTAGCGAATTTAAGCCTGAGTTATAAGCCAAAGTATGCCACAGACGCACCCGATCAAGCTGGAGTCAATGCAGCGCATAGTGAGCGAGTGTGATGCGTTTAGGCCGGAAGAGGATATTTGAAACACAGAATAAAAAAACAATTTGTTCTTAAAGTAAAAGTTTTTCCATGCATCGTTAAAATATTTTTATTACCGGTATTAATATATTATAAGAATGGAATACTACTTCAGTTGGGTTTTTTACGGACACCGTGTATATTAACTAGTACACTGCATCTTGCGCATCAGTGCTTAAGTTTAGCAAGATTGAAATAAAACAGAACGAAAGTATCACTTTTGTTCGATAATAAAATGGCCAATTTACCGAATTGCGCTAGTTTTGAAAATTTTTAAATCCGAGTGACGTCTTTTAAAAGACATTGAAATTAAAGCGGGATGACGTAACGCCCTTTTATTATTATTAAATGAAATGAATTCGTTTTCTCTCGTTAACGAGGTTATTTTCTTCCGCTTTTCATTAACACACAATTTTAACCCAACCTGCGCATTAATGTTCGGGCAATTGCATTAGTTAATTAATGTTTTTAATTGGAATAATTTTATTTCCACCGCCTTCCGCTAAATACGCCTTCCGCCGTTCAACCAAAAAAAAAAAAAAAAAAGTACGCGCGCGCTAAAGGAAGCGGCGCGGAGAGATGGAGTGAGAGAAGCAGACGAATCTCGAAGAATTTAAGCGACTTTGATTTTCTTCAGCCGGCACCACACGCGTCAGGCGGAACTACACGCCGGCTTGATCCGCTCCCAAAGCCCTTGGCAGGCATTTTCGAAGAGAAAGAAAAAAAAAATCGAACGCGGATTAAAAAGTAAATACAAAAATACATCGGAATAAAAAAAGCGGTTTTTGTTGTTGACGTTTTTTACGCAATAATGTTGTTGTTTTTCTCTTTTTTTTTTTTTTTTGGTCTTTTTCCGAGAAGCGAAAGCTTTGAAAAATGCTGGGCGGGGCTTTAGGAGGAGGGGGAATGGGAGGGGCGCGAGGGAGGAAGTGGGTGGCGGTGAATGAGAAAGGGGGAAAAAAAGAGATTGCGAAATAGTTAGGCGTATCGAAAGAAAAAAAAAGAACTAAAGTTCAATATCCCGCGTCTCAACACTCCACTCTTCAGCCGTTTTGCGTTTTATCTAGCCTCGCAAAAGATTAAAATCCAGGTTGCGGTATTTTTACCTTCGCAAAATCTTCCGATGCGTTTCGCGTTTTCCCTAGCTTTGCTAACTCTGATCCGTATTGCGTTTTTTTCAGATCCATTTTTCTTTTAACCATTGTACCCACAAAATCCCGCTTTTCGTTTTCTTTACACTCGCCCACTCACCATCTGCTTGTGTTTTATTTTCTCCTAACCACAAACTCCATCCATTTTGCGTTTTCTGCACTCACAAACTCAAAATACACTTTGCGTTTTCTTAAACCTTTGCTAATTTAAAATCCGTTTTGCGTTTTATTCATTCTCACAAACTAAACATCCGCTTTGCGTTTTCTTTATCCTCGCAAACTCAACTGGACCCAGCCCAAATAGCCTACAGTAGGTTACTTGCTTTTTAACTCGACTAAAAATTCGCCAAACCGTGCTTTTTCTAACTCGCCACTCTACTCGCCCATCTACTTGACCCGTCTAAACCTCTCCATGCGTTTTCAGTTTCTTTACCAACGTTTTGCGAATCTTTATTTGCGCAAATTCTCAATTCCCCTTAAATATCATCACTAAAAATGACAATTAAATACTAATAATAGCCTACTTGTAAATAGATTTTCAATTAATTTAATGAAATCTTCCTATAAATGAATTTCATTTTAATGGAATCCCACATTTAATTACCGTACACACTTTATTTTAAAAATCAATTAATGAAAGTGTTTTTCTTGGGGAGTGCAGCAAATTTCTTATTTTTTACAGCATTTTCATCAACATATTTTTTTGTTATTTTTATTTGATGGAACAAGATTCGAGGTTCTTAAGTTCACATTTTTTTCTTTAAAGTTTAAGATTATTTTCCGCAGAATTTATTGTTTTCCTGTTTTTTATTTTTTTGGTGAGGACTGTAAATCATTTCCGGTTGTGATTACAAATAGAAAGCGGAAACAGTTTTCCCTGCCATTTATCACAAAAATAATTTTATTAAAGAAATTTCAATATACTATACAGTATTTTTTTTAAAAAAGAAAAAAATATGACGTCATACGAAATAGATCTTTCAACGTTGCTACGTCACGAAACTAAGTCGATGGTGTCAAAATAATGAAAATTCATTTCCACCATACAGTATTTAGTTGCCAGGGTTTCGAAAAAGCGGCTATCCAAAATGTACGGTATACCCGAGCCTCGATTTGCGCCGGGACTCCGTTCAACAACCACTTAGCCTGACGTGTCTTCCGGATGCTAAAAGCACTCATCATAATTATCCAAGTTAAGAAATTCGTTTTTATTTTTAGAAAAATCGTTCTCATTTTAGAGAACAAACCGGAAGTTCAGCATTCCTCGCATTTAGTTAACATCCATCTCGAATTTTGTGAGTGCTATTTTCACTCATATCTTTCAAATGAACGAGATTTCAGGAGGATTACAGAAGCAATTTAAGCAAAAATTGACGAATAAATTTAATAGGACTATACGGGATGTCAGCAGAACTAAAGATAAAAGAACCGGATTTCTAAAAAACGAACTATTTTTTAGTCGACGTAACAACTAACAAGTGACGTCATAACGACATCATAAGAAGCGAGCGCTTTAGACGTTCTCATTTAGCTAGAATAAGAGAAAGCGGCAGGAATGATTGAGCGCAGGTGTCGCGACCCTAACGCAGGCCTTTAATCCAAAGAAGAAAAAAAGATTTTCTTCGGAGAAAAGGAAAAATCCTCCCCACCACTCACCTAATACGACTGCCGCCAACGCCGCCTGGTGTTATTAGCCCTCATCTAAAGCGCTCACTCCCCCACTTCACCCCGCTCCCCCCCCCCCCCCCACCTCACGTTTCATCGTCTGCTGCAACGGGGACTCGCCGTCCCAATTAGAAGACGAGATTAATTATATCCTCCCATTCCCATCTTAATTAGGCTGAAATTGGAGACGAAGAAAAGAAAGACGCTTCCCACCCTACCACCCACTCAACACCTACCGCCTATTTACATTCCCCTCTGGCGCATGCGCACAGCCCGACGTCGTTTATGTCTGCCCCTCGCCTGCACATGCTGTTTCCCAAAGCGCGTCGTGTTTTTCAAAAAAGATAGAAAGAGAGTTAAGGGGTATAGTAAGGGGTGAAGTGGGGGGAGGCGGGAGAGACGAGTGGAGGAGGTAGAAAAAGGCGGGAAAACGAGAGAGAGAGAGATGAAAAAATAAAAGCCGGCTTTTATGGATAGGAGGATGCTGTTTAAAAAAACAGCAACAAAAAATGTTGAGAGGAAGGAGGGTGGGAGGGGGTGAACGCAGGGGGGAGGGAGATATAACAAAAGAAATATATAGGCAAAAGTTTTAACAATAGAAACTGTGGACAACACAATTATTTTGGAGAGTTGAATGTTGTGTGCTCACTCACTCTTTAAAAAGCGCACAGCCAGTGGGTGGTAAGAGGAGTGGAGGGGAGGATAAAAGGAGGAAGGGGGTGGTAAGGTGGGTGGGTGGAAAAATCCCAACAGCGTTGAATACACAATAAATAATAAAGAAAGAAAGAAATGGCAATTATAATTAGATATTTAAATATTTTTGTGGTCAGTTTGAGCGACCGTAATTATTGTTTGGGTGGCACGCGTCGTCTGATCAATTACGGTAGGCCTACTTCCCAAAAATACATTATGATTATGGATTCGAATTTCAAGAGAATGGCGTGAAAAACGGTTATTGAAAACTTTGGCTTCCGGTTTTGCATTATAAAAATACGTAAACAAAGTAGGCCGAAAGCTACGAGAAATCAATGGATATAGATCGATAGAAAAAGATAATAGGCGATGGATTAACGAACGTACTGTGTTAAGAAATATAACGTGCCGACAATTTCCATGTTCTTGAGAATTTCGTCATTGAGTAGCCTAATGTGAAATTTCGTTATACACCTAGGCTTCATTTTGCATCTTTTCGCTAATTAATTATCATTCACTTTCGCAAATTTGGTTAAGATAAATATTTGTTCTTTCGTGCTTTTCATTTTTCAGAATTTTTCCAAAAAAATTCGTTATACTAACAATTCAATTTTTCAAAAAAAAAAAAAAAAATTCGTTATACTGACAATTCAATTTTTACAAAAAAATTCGTTATACTGACAATTCAGTTTTTCCAAAAAATTCGTTAAACTGACAATTCAATTTTTACAAAAAATACGTTATACCGGTACTGAAAATTCAGTTTTTCCAAAAATTCGTTATAATAACGTTGAAGAGCAAAGATAACGAAGGTTAACGATTGGTGTAATTTCCAGCCATATTATGCAGGATTCGAAGCGACTTCTTTCGAAGATCATTCCCAACTTTGACCAACAAAAGATAGAAAACGAGAAATGTTTAAATAATAAAAAAAATTAATCAATTAAAACTTTAAAAAAAAAAATTATTTAAATAAATTACAACAAGTAGCCTACATGCAGTTAATTATAATTGTACGAGTAATTATCCCCTCCTCCTTCTCCTCCCCCTAGTCATTGATAACAAAAAAGCTGTTCAAATTGAATAATTAAGTTTAAAAAATGCTTTTGAAAGCGTCAAGTGAGCGTGGTTACAAAAATAACACTCTTTTAATTAGAATTAAAAAAGTTAAAAAAAGATACATAATTAACGAACTTTTCGCTGCGTTCTTTTTAATTAATTAAAATTAACTATTCATCATTTCACTTTCAACAAAAAACTGCGCATTCCTACGTTAAAAAAAAAAAAAACGCTAACTCCATCTGACGCCACCTGACGACAGCGACAATTTGACAAATGAAAAGACTATACAGTACATGTACTGTATTTAAAATGGCGGTCAAAGACTTTCATGGCGGCATAACGTTAACCCGTATAACGCTTTTAAAGTAAAAGTGGTGCTCATATTATTACATGTATTGCAGTTGTAGCAGAACATGAAGGGCGCATGCGTAAATTATTAAATGATGAAAAATGTATTTCGTATCCGCCCATTTTTAAAAAGAGGCGTGTCAACCAAAGCCAACTTTAAGGAGTTTTCGTAGAAATTCCTGGAATAATCTGCGCTAACACTGCGTTTCCCATGCACATGCGCACATTTCCAAATACTGTCCGCATTTTTATGTAAACTTTATTTAAATAATTATTGTTAGTCACATGGTTTAACCCAAGTGAGAGCGGTGTAAAACCAAAATTTAAACGAAACTAGAAGCCACGTAATCTTGATTAAAAGATTTTTTATGACGTCATTTCCCGTCGTAATTCGGCTTTATTGCATTTGATGTTCGGTACAATATTACTTTTGTATTATTGTATTTTGTGAAGCAAAAAGAAATAGGTTTAACGTATAAAAAAGTCGTCGTTTTTGGGTGTCCCCCACCCAATTGAATTACCAAAAAAAAAAAAAACTATTCCGGAAGTGAAAGTGACAGTCGCGCAACCGAATCAAATAGCGCGAAATAAAAAACAGAATCCATTTCTATTTCATTTTTTTTTTGTGTGTGTGTAAGACGAAGAGTGGTTCATTTCGCAACTCAGGTGACACGTGATGAGGGAGGGGTTGGTCAAAGTGGTGGGGTGGCTGAAAGTAGGACAGGTTGACCAGGTCGCCGATCAGGCGGAAAAGCTGATTACAATCTCCCTCTCGGTTCCGTGTTCAAAATGCCGCGCTGAAAAAATTCCGCCCTGGGCCAAACATTGAACACAACTGTCAAAACACTTTTTTTTATTTTAGAGTGATGACGTAGGTTCATCCCGTAGATTTAAAATTTTTTAAAAAAATAAAGGTTCCCAACCACTAGTACGCGAGTATTAAGGGCGTTTCAACACAAATAGAAAACCTTAAAAATGAATTCCAACAATGAATTCCTTAAATATTCACAATATTTAAGCGTTAATTAATATTGACCGTTTACATGTAAAATGTAAGAAAAAATAAAGTTATTTATTTAAAGGTTACTTTGATTACTGCAGATTAAGGTTAGGCAGAATGATATCGGTGAACGTTTATTCCGAGAACTTGGCCGGCAAAACCCATATTGCCATAATTATGTCGGTGTCGGTAGAACCGATTTAGCCTAGGTAGAACTGATTCTCTTTAATTCTCGGTTTGGCCTGCAGCATTATTATTATTAAAGTAGGTTTTATTTTATTTATTTTTTTTTTGTGCTGGCGCATTTTTTAAATTTGCGGATTTGTTGTCTTATTATTATTAATTTTTTTTTTTCGCCTTTATTTTTTTGCTTATTTTTTCCTCGTCTGATTTTTCAAGTCAATCTTACGCTTTCCTTAATTTATATTAATAAATTGTGGAATCTTATATTTTCTTTTTGTTGAATATTCTTTCCTTTCCTATTTTTTTTAAAAAAAATTTATTTTTTATATTTTTAAATTTGCGGAATTGCCTTTTCTATTTCGCATATTTTAGGTATTTTTCCTAGTTTTATTTTTATTTCATTTTTGCTTTTCAGTCTGATTTTGCGTTTTTTCCCCGCTTTATTACTATCTAACAACGCTTTGTTGTCGTTTGTTTTCTTATTACGGTATTTTTGCGGTTTTCCTTTCTTTTCTTTTTTTAAACAATTTACGGATATGTCTTTTTTCCTCGTTTGTTTATCGCATTTCCCCACTTTTTAAACTTACTTTTTCTAATCATTTTTATCCTACGTCTTTTTCAACTTTATGTTTTCCCATCTGATTTTGTGTATTTCCGCCTATTTATCGGATTACGTTAGCGTTTTTGTCCCCAATTTATATCAATAATAACTTTCGACCGGTTCTTGCCTTTTTAATACGCTTTTATTAATCTATTATTTTCATTTTTTCTATGCTGAAAACTCTAAAATTCCCGAGTCAGAGTCCTAAATGTGATCCTGATCCAAACACTTCACACTTCTGCCCCTTCAAAATTACTCGGTACATGTACATTATATTAGTATTACTCCCCTTCATTTAACTGCGCAACTCGTATGGAGCGCGTTTGCGCACGCGCCATAAATATGCAAATAATAATTATAGCTGTGGATGTAGTTGGCGATAAAGAAGGCGTGGAAAGCTAATGATTAACCTAATTGATATTTACCAGTCATTTAATTAAGAAAAGCGCTCTTTCGACTTCGTTAAAACAAAAACAGTAGGTGGCGCTCGTAACGCTTGACCAGTAGCAGCTTCAGCGCCAGGGTCAATCGTCACGTGCGTGGCTCATCCGAGTGTGATCTCACGTCCGGTTCGTTTCGTCGACGCGCGCAATGGAGCGGAATAGAGAGAAAGGAGGCGCAGGCGGAAACGGAAATAATTGAGCATCGAGCGAGCGAGCGACGAATTATGAGCTTTGATCCTATTCGCCGCCAGATGGCCCCTCCCACTGCCATTAAAACGGCTCCTCGCGAAATTAGCATTCATTAGGAATTACGCTAACATTAAACTCCCGTTTCTTTTGAGAAGGGGCTGGAGGGTGGATGGGTAGGGGCTTTAAAAAGGTTAATATTTACATTAGAGTGCGAAACATTTCAGCAAAATTTTAATAAATAGTCGTTCATTAAAATTATATAGAGATCGAACAATCCATGCACAGTGTCCACTTCTTCCATACATTTTCAATGCAAGACATGGGCACTCGTTAGTAATAATATTTTCGTGGCCACCAGCAAATCTCGTTCTATCAAGTTAAACGTTTTCATACGATGTTAGAAGTTTACTTTGTGGTAGCCAAATAAAAAAAAAAGAAAGATTACAAAAAAAAAAAGCAGACGAATTTAAGGTTTTGTTTTTGCCGCAAGCGCATTTTAAAATGCCTCACGCATGCGCACGGTTTTTTTATTTTATTTAAAAAACTCGTTTTAAGTTTTGACCTTGTTCTAACAAAATTCGGGTTTAAACTAAAACCTGTTTGTAGAAAACTTTTCTCATTTAGTAAATCAAGATTAAAGCGCTAAATCTAGATTTAGAAATACACTGGTGACTTTTGAAGCACCCCGTATGCAGAAGGTAAACAAAAACGGTATAAACTGTTTACTTTATACTTTAAATAAATTATTTTATGATTACCGGTGCGCTATTTTCCCCCTCTCCCCCACACACATTTTTCTCTTACGTCAGATCCGAATTTCTCGTTTTTCCGGTCAAACTTAATATCGATTACGAAAAAAAATCAAAGAGCATCAATCATTGTAGGTTGGGAGAAGGGGGGGTTGGTTGGTTAAGGGGTTGGCCACCTTCAATCCTTCCGCCCACGCTCACTTTGGCGCAAAAACAACACAAAAAATGGCGCGAATTAGCGTCACCTAAAAAAAATTCAATTTCACTCGAAACGAGAAATTGGCAAAATATGTGAAGGGAAAAACCCCTCACCGTCTCTCACCTAAGCCCCGCCCATTGGGGGGCCACCGCGCATGCTCCGTTGATGAGTGGGGGGGGGGGGGGGAGGAAGGAGAGAAAAACGATGCAATTAGACGCAGCAGAATTGTTTAGTTTTTGCTCCAGGGAAGAAGAAAAAGAAAAAAAAAAAGATCGGAGGAGATTAACTAAGTGAAACCCCGATCACAGCCGCCATACTGTTTCGTCGGGTTTAATTCGGATAAGTGGGTACCAAAACTAAAACAAATAATTAATTTCAGTTTTAAAGTTAAAATAAAAAAAAAATCTCGTTCAAATTTAAAAATTTCAGCAATGATTTGCTTTTTTTTTTTAAAAAAATAATAATATTATTAATAACTAATAAATAAGGGGCCTGGGGGAATTCATTGAAATTGTGCGCACAAATAATAATAATTAAAATTTTTTTAGTTCCTTATTTCTATCATTTATGTCTCCCTCACAAAAAAGCGGTCAGCTAGTCTTATGGCTAAGGCTAATTCTAATTAAAGAAACCGCCAAGATAAAAAAATAAAGTGAGATTCCGAATGGGCCAGATCAGGGATGAGCGAAAAGTGCCCATTGGGATGGAATCTATTCTATTGTAAATCTACGCTGTACATTACTATGATTTTGAAGGCAGCCGGGGATGGTTTTAAAGAAGGCAAACGCCTGGGTTGTCAAATGTGGGGGTTTTTTGTGCGTCAGACTGTCACCTAATAGGTGATCTGAAAGTGGATCTTTAAGAAAAACATTTTGAAATTAGAGACGATTTTCAAATTGGCACGAAGCACTGTCCGTGTTTTTTGAGTGAGGCATTACCTACTCAGACTACTCTCGCTGCCAGAATGATAACAAAAATACATTCTAATTTTTAGTAAAATAAATGCTTCATTTAACTTTTAAAGTTCTTCGTATATTTGGGTAAATAGGCCTATGCCTTTAAACGTATTAAATTTTTTTCCTAAAATATTGTTTCAAAGACTTAACTAACATACTGGTAAATAAGATAAGAAAATAAAATAGGGTGAAAGAATCCAAAAGAACGGTAAATTTTTTTAAAGAAAAACTAAATTTTATTTTATTTTCGGAAAATGTTTTTATTGAGAAAGCTCAAACAAAATAGTTTTCTCCATTTTTACCCTCTTTAAAATACATCGTAGGCCTACATAAACAAATTACTGTACATGTACTGTATTAAAAAAAAAAATGAACATTTCTGGAAAAAAAATCCGGATTTTGAAAATTGGTATTTACACCCTTTTTTTATATTCCCATTCTTATTACTGTATTAAGCAAAATAATAATAATAATTTAAAATTAGGTAACTAAAAACAAAATTCCTGTTCTAAATTGAGAAATAATCCCGTTTCAAAATTGATTGAACTTGGATAAAATAACTTGCTTAACATCATTCTTGTATTAAAAAAAGCGCTTAAGCTGAGTAAAAATTTAAGTATAAATCGCCTTTAAAGGTACCGTAAATAAAAACAATTAAATTTTTTTAAAAAAACAACATTTACAATTTGTTCCAAATTGGTCAACCTTGGATAAAGCAATGTTTACAAATAATAAAAACTTATTAGTGATTTTTTTATTATTATTTCAAAATTAGAAATTTGTTCCGATTGGAAATTGAATTAATAAAGTGACCTGCATGCAGTACAATAAAATAGTCATACTTAATTAGCCATAATGGCGGAAAACAGCTTATGTTCCAAAATAATTTAAAAAAAAACGTTAAAAATTGAAAGTTTTGAAGTAGACTGCAAAAAAATTGCTCTCTAAATAGAATAAATGTTTGATCAAATTTAATTTAAAAATAAATTGAAAAAGCATGTTGAAAATGTGGATAAAAAAACCCCGTTCTAAATTGAGTCAAGTGGCGTTTAAATCAGACTAAAAAATTCCCCCTCTCTCGAAAAGCCCTCACTAATTACCATATAATTTATTTGGACCTAAAATTTGGCAAAAAAAAAAATAAATAAATAAATAAATAAATAAATTATTAAAAAGGCGGAGCTTAAATCAAAAAGAAGTGGCTTAAGTGAGCTCCTTCAATAAATGAGATGGGTGGAGCCTTGGTGAAGGAGGAGTTTAGTTCAATAAAGAAAATCCCATGAAGATAAACTGCATCTAAGGGGAGGCGCTTACACAAGACGATGATGCGAAAGAGGAGGGGTTAATGTAAAAGGGATGTAACAGTAGAAGCTTACTTGAAAAAAAATATGACCATAAGCGACTTGGAGGGACTTCGATGAGACTTAATTCACAAATCTGCGACTATTAAATAAATAAAAAATACTGTACAGCGTAATAATTTGAGAAAGGCGGAGCAGTAATGAAAGAGGAGGAGCTTAGTTGAGCTGGGAGGAGCACTTGAAATGCGTTGCTTACGTCACCACAGCACATGGCGCGCGTGTCTGGAAATGATTCATAAGTGGTCAACACCCACCCACTGACCCACCCCCTCTTCCGGATACTTGTCTGGTTATAAATAATTCGTCAAGTCCAGCGCTGTTGACTAATTAAAATTAATTATCAACGGTAATACTGTATAATTTATTTTCCAATGTTGCTAAGAGTAAACAAACTTTTCTTCATTCAGGCGAAATATTTTCTTTAAATATTAACGAGTCCCTAGTTACGAGCCACTATTTTGTAAATAACAAAAGTAATGCGAATAACGCAATTTTATTGCATAATTATTTGATTCTTGCGCTTAACGATTGATTAATCTCGAAAAATTAACGCATTTTATTTATCAATAAACACGATAAATACCATTGAAAAAAAAAATAATAACTAATTGGAAGTTGTTTTCTGCCATAAATTAGCATACCTAACGCCAACTCATCATTACTTAACAAAAAAAAACCCCAACTAATTACAATGAGAGAGGGAGGGAGAGAGAGAGAGATGAGGGGAAAAAATATCCGCTAGAGCGCGTCCGCATCGACGACAGCTACTTCCTGTAAAGTTCCAGCAACGTGATGCACTTGATGGAACTAACTACCCACTCACCCGACTTCCGCGCATGCTCAGTACACTTAACACGCATTTTGAAAGCTGTTACGCCTCCTGGTGGCGATGATGACTTAAACGAAGGGGAAAAAACCGCGGCGGCAAAAAAAAAATAAAATAAAAAAAAATAATAATAAAGAAAAAACGTGCAAACGTAGTTATTGAAAGAGGAAGCGACGAGTCGAAAAGAGAGAGAGGGACGAAGGGAATGGGTGGGTGGGAGAGAAAACCAGGAAACCATTTTCCCGCCAAATATATTCGGATAGCAACTTGATTCCGGCGTATTTAAATTATGCAAATGAGTCGCTCGCTGCATGCAAAAGCGGATTTGCAGGAGGCGGAGGGAGGCTGGGGCGGTGGAGGATGCGGGTGAAGGCGTAAAAGGTGAAAGAGGGCGCACCATTCATTTCTCCACTTAAGAGCGTTTTACGTCACCCGCACGCATCCCCTTCCGCCCACCCACCCACCTACCCACTTCAACCCCCTAACCATCCCTCGACCAAAATCCATTTCCTGTTATTCGAATGGGCTGCAGAGTCCACTTGGAACCCGCCGGACACGTTGCTCTGCGCCTGCGTCGACTCCCCTATGCAAATGCAACGTCGCCAACCGCGCATGCGTAAAAGCAACCGCGGGAGAAAAACGCTGGCTGATCGATTAATTTTCCTCTTACCCACAATGCAATTATAACGGGTAGAAAAAAAGAACGCAAAAAGTATTTACGGTAAGCTACGGACTTTGCGATCGATGCGTTCGGACGCACGGATCTTCGTCCACGAAAGGAAGTGTATGGTGTCAGCCGGGAGTGGCTTAACGTTTAATTCAACGATTGGATTTAACAAATAACTCGCGCATGCGCAATTGCAATGTTAAACCTCTGAAGTATTTGCGTAATTCCTATTTACCCTAGAAATATTTCATCGCAAAGCACGGTTACGTCATGAAAATGTCGATCGATACGTTAAATAACGTTAAATTACGGTATACGACTAATCCGAGATTAAAGATTTTAAAAGAAACGAAAACGTATGCTCAATTACGCGCGTGCGCACTCATTTAAGTTTCGTTCTTGAAAAATTATTTTATTAAATCTGGTTTGAGGATGTTAATCTCCTTTAGTCCTTTACAACCTTAAATCGGTGCATCAATCGAGATTAAGAAATTGTCCTTAAAGCCCGACCTATCTTTACCCACTTAACCAGTCAGTCAGCTGTCGATGACGTCAATCGCAGTTAATTAATCCAAAGCCACTTCCGGGTGCGCTCAAACAACTGTTCACGACGCTCATGAATCGCATTCGCCGCGCTCCATTAATTAATTAATCAAATTAATTAATTTTTTTTTCGCAACTGCTAATACATTAGTTAACGACGAAGCTAATAATAATTAACTAATTAATCGAATGACGGAATTAGTCGCCCATCAAATGCCAATTAATTAGCTAAAACTAAAAGAAGAATAATAAAAAATATTTAATTTTTTTGAATTTATATAACGTTGAGCCTTTATACGGTAAAACGAAATTTTCATAACAAACAATTATTGTTAAATCGGATTAAAGGTGACAATTTAAAGGGAAAGGATCGGTATAACAAAAATATATTACTGTACAGTATTTAAAATGAAAGCCACGTAAAGCGTAGATATAACGAAATTTTTAGTAGAACGAATTCGAATAAAATGCAAAAAAAAAAAAAAATTAAATAAAAATTAAAAGCAAAGTTGGAATTAAAACCAAGTTGGAAGAAAATGGAACAGAGTCGTTCAAATGCGAATTCATTATTGGCAAAGGCTTCTAATTTTATTAAATTCCTTATTTTGATATCCTGCAAATTTTTTAATTTTGTATTGAAATCCTCGTAAAACGTTTTTCGATCCACCGAGCAACCTCCTCGACTTCGATATAGCCTAGGCCCTACAGCATAACTAGATCTCGCAGTGCATCACTTTACATTACCCAGACTCCGCTTTGCATCTTCGTATTTTCGGCTTTCATCATTTTTTCCGCAAGATTTATTCGTTATTTTAAATACCATCTTTTGAGTTTTATTTTATTTCGATAATATATGTTATCGTTTAAATATGATTGTCTCTCAAGGATTTTTATTAACTTTCACAACCAAAAATATTGCATTTTTATGCACATCCCACATTATAAATGGCCTGCTACAGTGCTACTGATAATTTCTTCGTCTACAGTATAATATAAATATTATATTGAGTAGAAACAGTAAATTTACTGGAATAAAATAGTAATAGGCTACATGTATAGTAACGCATCTTCGACAGTTAGGCCTACATGATTTTAAAGGAACAACTGTTTTCCACTTTGTATCATATTTTTTGAATTTTAATACTGTATCGTATTTTACATGATAAAAACAGTTTAAACAGAGATCTACTGGCCTAGGTGCACTCTTACAAAATGTTATGCACTTCACTAAATACATTCGTTAAAGATTTAACTAAACTAAACGTTAGTTGTTGTGTATACAATAATTGTTGTTTATACTTAGCTAAAAATTGATTCTAAAAATAATGAATTTCCTCAAAGCCTAATTCAACCCAGACTATCGCTAGAGCCTAGAGTCTCACTTATATGGCCTGCGCTTATCCGACATCCAAACAACATCGAATTTGAAAGAAATGGAAGTCTTCAAGAAAAGATGAATTTAAGTGAATTTATTAAAACTGAAAGCCTAATAGGTGATCAGATATTGTGATGAGTTTTTTAGTTGTTTTGTTGATAACAGTGCAAAATTATAACATACCGGTAGTGGAAAAATTAAATTAAACGTGATAATTTTTCAAATAAAATGTATGAAAAATGACTAAAATAATATTAAAAGTGATGCCGAAAGTTGTGCTGCAGGCAAACAGCGATAAAACCTTTAAACTAAACTACTTTTGCCCAATAAAACTAGCTCGCCCTGAAAAGGTAAAACCGACTTCGACTAGGAAAAACCAGTTTTGCCAGCAGCACGATTATATTATGCAAACGTAAACAAATTTCATAATAATTTTTGAAAAATTTCGTCAGATTAAAAATAATTCTAACACGCTAATTTCAAAAAGAGCATAATAAATGAAAAGAACGTAAGATCGGGGTTTTCGTCTCCTGCATCCGACCTAAACAAAGCTATTAAGAAGAACGCGGGGCGAAAAAAGCAGCGCGAAGACAGATGTCGCGGCGGAAGCAAAACTCTCATCATTCATTTCCACAGGTGCGTCGGCGCCATCTTTATCGCCATTAATAACAAAAATATCTTTCCTAATCACCTCTCCACCCACACACACCCTTCCTCCCCCCCCCCCATCAACCCACCCACTCCCCAAACCCTTATAAAAAAAGTGCTCTCAATTATTTCATCAGGATTCCCCTTTATCGCGCGCATTTATTATTATTTTTTTCACCCCCTCTCCTCCATCTTCACCACCCATCGATGACGTCACCATCTCCGTTGTTTCCGTTCGTTGGAAGAAGAAGAATCGCGCAATGATGGAGAGTGAAATGAGGGATGAAATACTTCTATTAAAAGGAGTCCCCCAACCACCCCCTCAAAACACTTCCCCATCCACCCACTCACCCCACCTTACACACTTCGTCAGACTAAGTTAGTTAGCGCCGCCGCCGCCGCTGCTGCCGCTCTAATGCTAATGATAATAAAAATACTAATGGCGGCGACGGCGCTCGCTCGTGGAACGAAAGAGAGAGAGAGAGAGAGCCGACATTTCATGCGATAATCACGTCCATTTCTGCTCCACCCTCATCCCCCCCAACCACCCATCCACCCTCGCATCCAGGAAAAGAGGGAGAGAAAATCCCCTACCACGCCCCTCCCACCACCAGCATCAATCATCTCATCCCCACCCGCATCTAACCTCCCTCACCCGCACATGCGTGGTAGGGGGATCCTATTAATCATCGATCGGACAGAAGTGGGCCGACGACGGGGAGGAGTCGAGGCGGGAGTTGGGGGGCGGTAGAAGAGGGATGGATGGATGGATGGTGGGAGAGAGAAAGTAGATGAAGATGGAGGAAAGCAGCAGCAGCAGAGAGAGAGAATCGAAATGAAAAGAGCGTCTCTCTCTTTAGGAGAAAGAAAAGGAGGGGGAGGAAGCTTAAAAGAAAAGAAGATGAAGATGCGATGCGTGGGTGGGAATAAGGAAGATAAAGTTGGAGGGAGGGAGAAGGAGGGTGGGTGAAAAAGTGAAAAGAATGGAAATGGAAAAAGTGGGAGTGAAAGAAGAAGAGGAAGAAAAAAAAAAAGTAAAAATTGAGAGGAATAGAAAACGAAAAAAAAAAAAAATAAGAAAATAAAAGAAAAATGGAAGCGAGTGGGTGGTTTTGTGTGGGGGTGGGTGTTGTGGAAATAAACATCGCAGAGGGGAAGTGGGTGGCGGAGATGAAAAGGGCAGCGTGTGAGTTAAAATTCCGTTGTAGCGAAAATCGATTGACGCCCGCGATGTACACGAGCACGCACGCACGCACATGAGCGTAGAGCGAGCGAGAGAGAGAGAGAGAAGGAAGGCGTGGGAGGTTGGGAGGAGGGGTGGAAGGGGTCGAGGAGGAGGCCACGTCATCGGTGGGGGGAGGGCGGCGCTGCGAGAGATAAACTCGAAATAGACAGAGCGAGAAAGGGAGCGCTAAATATAAAAATAAAAGCGTAAACACTTAGGGGAGGTTGAGGAGAGGGGGGGGGGAGGGTGAAATGGGGGAGCGAAACGGGAACACGAGCGCGGGTGGGTGGAGGGAGAATTAGAACGCGGAGAAAATGAATTGTACCAGACTTTGAACAAAAAAAAAAAAAGTTCGAAATATTTTTCGTTGGAATAATTTCAAAATGGCGTAGATTTTTTTTTTTTTTTTTTCGTCAAAGATGAGTGAGGGAGGGGATGAGTTTGTGTAGGTGGTGGGAAAGATTTAAGTGGGTGGGGAAGGAGAAAAAAAAACGACAGGGGAAATTAACGTTTGTAATTAAGTTAATAGTCAAATGTTGTAAGACATTTCTTTCTTTCTGTTTTTTTTTTCTTTCTTTCTTATATTTTAAGGTAAAGAAATAATAATAAAAAAAATGGCTTCTACCATTTTTTTATTTTTTTTTTACCCGGAAGATGATGAAGAAGAAAAAGTGCGCATGGAAATATTGTGAGTGACAGCGCAGGAAAAAGCGGAAGTAAGAAAAAAAAAATATTAAATTAAAGTCGAGCGCGTTTAAGCTGCCAACAACAGAAAGAAATGCTATTTCCGGTGACCAAAAGCGACAACCTCGAAACTCGAGCGCTACCGGAAGTGCAGCGAAGAAAACTTTTTTCTTTTTTTTTTTAGATTTTTACACCGGATTGCTTCATCTAGATTAAGAAAGCAAAACCGGCGAGGTTTTTTTTGTTAATCGTCTACTAAGATACAAACTCGGGTAATACTATAAAAATTTTAAGTTACGCGCATGCGCAATTCGTCATCATTTCTTTAGACTAATCACAGGGTTATGACAAACTGAGATCAATACTTATACAGTAAAATGAGAATTGAAATACAATTTAATGAAAACTTTTTTGCACCCAACAAAGGTTTTTATTAAATGAGATTAATGTTTGTCGAGCCAGTTTTAGTGAGACCACTTTCTCGAGATCAAAACTTGCAGCTAAAATAAAAAAAAACATGTGCGCGTGCGCAGACCCATAATTTCTACTTTTTTTACCCATTCTGTTAATTTCATTCTTTTTTTCTTCTTTTTTGGAGCAACAACATACAGTGGATTAATCATAAGCTGTTACCAAATTTAGGTTGCTGTAAAACCAAGATGAAATAATATACAGTACAGTACATGTACTCTACATCACTAGCTATCACCCAGATTTCGTAATCTAGATTAAGAAATTTAATTATGATTTTTATGATTTAAAATGTTGGCCGCAACATTAAACGGCATTATAAATACTGTGTATTTTCTCAAACCAAGTTTACTAAGACCAAAACTTAAACAAGTTCTACTACTCGTAACTTGGGAATTGCATTATTAGATTGTTGCTCCTGTTTGTGAAAATGTATATTCCGAGCCCTAATTACCGTAATGTAGTCGAGCTGAGTCTCAAAAATTTACAGGTTTCGCACTGAGAAAGTTTAGGAACCTACCGGAAGGATGTACATCACTGAACAATAATTATAAAGTTTGCACTTAAACTATTTTCACAGTTCTTATGCTTAACTTCAACTTCTTATGACGTGAAAAGATGAAATTACAGTATTCCTAAAGCTAGAATGACGTCATAAGTAAGAATTTTTATGAAAAAATACAAGCACAATTTTTTCATCAATTTCTTATTACGGTATATAACTCTAATGACGTCATAAGCATTAGAGCTTAGTGCTGGGGGCTTAGCGCACTCCTGTAATCTAGCTTTATGGAAGCTGAAAAGAAGGGTACTTTCACGGGTTCAAACCCAGGATACTGCCTTCTGTTCTATCAAAGTCGAAGCAATCGAAAAAATCGAAAATTATTATTGATTATACAGTATTTCAGTTTATAAAAATTGCTCTACGGGGCGCAATGAAACAGAAATAAATAAATTAGAAGACCAAACGAAAAACTGAACCGCAAACTCTCATATAACGTCGAAATCATTTAGTGTAGATGGGCTACTTATGTCGTCATAATCACTTCTCCATACGACGTCACAACCACGAGCCCTTATCTTAACTACCGCTGTTCAACCAGGCATATTGCTCTTAACCCCTTCCCCAAAAAAGCAATTGGCGCGCCACCAAACGGTAACCGCACGAACCTAATAAAAGCCGCGCACGTAACGTTGATTGAAAGTTGACATAATAAATAAATAATGGCGATGATAGCACTTATGAATCAAAAGTAAATAAATAATATGACTTTCGCCGAAGCCGCCGCCACCTAGCGGCTAAAAATCCCTCGCTTGTTATTCAACGCACGCGACGGGAGATAGTTTGCGCGCCTTAAGCCCCAGCGATTGGCGTACGTACGTAGGCTGTTGCGTGCGCACTTGGCCGCTGCATCTGATTGGGAGGAAATAATAACGTCGTCCTATCTCTCCCTCCAACCGCCCCACTTCCGCTTCACTCCCAACCCCGCTGCTGCTGCTGCTGCCTTCAACCAGCGCTAGGCGTACTTGTTGGCGCCAACCGGAAATAGGGAGCGTTTCCGTTCCAATTCGCTTTCCTCCCCTACTCTCATTGACTCCCGCACACCCACGTCATCCACCCACTCTGTTCTTTTCTAGCGCCGACGACGCAGGAAATCGATGGCGGCGACCCAGCCACCTTTCCTTCTGCGCCTGCGCAAACCCCCAACCCCACCCGTCTCTCTTTCTCGCGCAGATAATTATTAATGAGGCTCTGCATCAATTAACTCAAAATCGGATGTTTACGTATTTTCAAGATGGCGGATAAAACGAAAGAAAGAAGAGAAAAAAAAAAATCGATGACGTACCTTTATCCAGCGTAGAGTCGCTCCGTGACGTCAACCGCGTTTCTCATGACACGTGACGAAGCAGAAACTTTTTTCCCACTAAAAAAAAAGAAAAACAGGAATGTTTATAATAAAATTTGTCAAAAAAAACAAAAACAAAAATGCTAAAAATTTGTGATAAATATAATTATAAATAAATAAAAAAAAAGCAAGATGGCCGACTCAATTAAAAGTTTGAAGATGAGTAATCAATTTAATTAGCTGTTGTAACATTTTTCAATTAACCAGTCATATTGAGTGAGTGAGTGAGGGAAAGAGAGAATTGCTGCGAGATGAGAAAAGTGGGTGGCGTTGGGTGGCAGGTGAGAAGTGGGAGGGAGGGTGGGGGTAGGTGGCGTTTATCTGGAATCAAATTAAAAGCCTTTTAACGAGCGAGAGAAGAGCAGACAACGTCTCAAAATGACTCGCGCGCAGCAAAAGGTTCACACTACGCGCGCTGCTTCACCCCCAACCATAACACACATACTCAAGGATTCACAACCACAGGCTCGCTCGCTCTTTATTTACACAATTACCGGAAGTTCGGAACTACGAAAAAATTGACCAAAATTTTGTTATAATAATTATCTATGACGAAGAAATTCGATAAATTTCTCAGCAAAGCAAATTATCGATCGATCGATACAACCAAATTTCCGATCCATTTTTTAATACAACGAAATCCACTAAAAAAAAAATGTTTCAGTACAACGAAATCTGCATCAAGAATTTTGCACTTGAATAAGCCCACTCGAATGAACGGCCGCCATGTTTACGCCAACCACGCCTCTTTCGTTGCTGGCATACTTCCGGAAGTAACGAGAAGTTTCCCACATGATCAAACTGTTCTCCTTCGTACAAAAATCGATAAACCGGAAATCGGAAAAATACCATTCAATTTTGTATAGAATATTTTTAAGTGTAAATTTGAACCAATACCCGTATTTTTTTCTAGTTCAGTTCCACGCAAAAAACGAGTTCTAGTTCCACTAGCAATGTTCTATGCATCTACTTCAACTCGTTTAAAGCTATTATCTCTTATCTAGAAACATAATTTTCTAAATCTAGTTTGAGAAAGTTTGATCTCAATTAGTAAAAAAAACCCTTCTATGTTGTTATCAAAACTATAAATCCAGATTAATTCGCATAATCGAAATTAAGAAATCCGGTAAACACCCAGTGATCTACTTCTATTTAATCCGATCTTAATTTCTTAAACAATATGCATAATCTACCGGCACATTAATTACTATTATATATGTATTGCAATTTAAAAACAAAAATGGGCGCACGAAATAGAGTCTGCGCATGCGCACAGTTTATTATCATTACAGTACATGTACACTGTATTTTTTTTTTAAAAAAACAAAAAATTTATTAATCCTGCTTCAAATATTTAATCTCGTTTAGTAAATATTAAGATCAAGTCTCTTAATCGCAACTGCGAAATATTAGGTGCCTAAACCAACTTTAATTAATTTATTAATCTAATATTGACAAAACCAACCGCACTTCCGCTTCTTTTTTTTTTTTTAATCGAACCGCGACTTAACTAATCGTTGCATTTACGTAGCGTCAAAATATTTAGCGTCAACGACATTTTCTAAAACGTAAAAAGAAAAAGCATAAATGTGGCGAGTAATCGAATTAAAAGGGCGCTTTCCTAGTTAAAACAATGTTAATCGGAGCAGGACTAAACGAGCTTTCTATTTGCATAATAATAAGAGATGGAGCAGCGCCACCTAGGGGTGTGCAACGCCGTCGCCGAACGCGTTCAAAATGTGTCGCCTTTCTATTCTTCCGGTCGCCACTCAGGCATATAAACGATAATCACGCGCTCAGCCATGCACGACTTTCCGAATGAAGCAGCCGCCCAAGATGGCGGCGCCGACGTCATCCACCTATCGATCGGAAGCGGAAAGAAAGACGTGGACGCGGGTCGACTGCGCATGGTCACAGCTTTTACATCGCAGCTGCGTCACGTGCATTATATACTTTCATTCAATCATGGCGGGTGGCGAGTTCCGGAGAGGGCGGTGGTGGGAGAGGGTGGCGAGGCATCCAATGATGTCACGTGGCAGACGAAACACGGAAAAGGCGGGAAAGAGAGAGCACCTACAGCTGAGAAAATCTCATCCTCCCCCCAGCGCCTACTCGCGAGCCACGCCCCTCTCTCCCCACAACCCCATCTTCTTCTCCTCCTCCTACCTATTATCTGACATCACTGCCGCCGATTCCACGCGTCAAAATGTTGTAAATAAACGTGATAATAGCAGACAGCGCAATCAACTTCAATCAATAGATAAGTTAAGTAACTTCGGCCTCCCATCCAACCCACAGCTGGGTCAAAGGTCATCGACTCCACCCACACGCTTAACCCGCCATTTTTTTTTTTTTTTTTTTTTAACATTTTAAAGATCGATAATAATCTCCGAGCCGCCGTAATTTAATTTACGAGATCGATAAGAAAAATCTATTTAAAAAAAAACACACCCCCTGTATAATATTATTGATTGGAAATCATAAAACTATTTTTAATATCTACATTTCCACGACTCCTCCTCTTCTTCCCTACGCCCCGCCCCCTTAACTTTTTTTGCGTTCATTCCGTACGTTGCCACAAACGCTAAAGGTCAGCGCGTGCAAAGGTCGTGAGAGGAAACAGCGTCATAAAAACAAAGGCGAAATGAAAGAGGAGCCATCCACCCCTTCCCCTTGCTTCCCCCCCCCCTTCCAGCACATATACAACGTAGCCCCGCCCATCCACCCTCCTCCCACTCACCACCCGCGTACGTTCATTCCAGCCATAACAAAAGCAGGCGGAGAGGAAAAGATAAAAGAAAATGGAGGAAAATAAATTTTTGCCCGTCACTTACGAACTTCCGTAACGGTGATACAGAGTTTGCTCAGCATCGCCTCCACTACAATAAAGTTTTCTTAGCTTTACGGCACATGGCAACGCTATACGTTTTCTTATTGTACGGCATCCGCTAAACGATATAATGAGGGTTTATCAACTTTACCGCATTCGCTAAACGCTAGAAGTTTTCTCAACTTTACTTCTAACTCTAAACGCTATTTTTTTTATTTAAAAACGTACAGTTTACCGCAAACGTTAAATGCTATTAGACAGTTCTCTCAACTTAAAATTAAACGCTAAATACTTTTATTTTTTTCTACTTTTTAAGTTTATCGCAGGCCTAACTGAAACTAAACGCTAGAAGAGTTTTGCAAACCTACTACCGTAGCCGTCAAATGCTAGAAGAATTTTGTGACTATAAACGTTACGAGAAAAAAAAAACGAACTTATCGTTCAATTTGATCTGCCCGTTATTTCCGGTCAGTGCCATTTCCGGTACCAATTCGGTTGATTTTCTTTTATTTATTTTTTTCTTTTCTTACCTAAATAAATAAGAGGAGAATTTCTCCCTTCATTTCTTTCATTTCCTCGAAATTTTAAAACATATTATTCCACTTTTAAAGAAATTTCAAAATAACGAAAGAAAAACCAAAAGTCGAAAACTGAAATTCCATTGATTTACTTGGTCTGTCAATTAAGTTAATGAAAGAAGAAAAAAAAAGAGTTGATTTTTATTAATAATTTCTTCGCTCCGATAGTTACAAATCGATCGGTAAAACATGGATTGATCGATGGAGCGATAGGCCGAGAGCCAAGAGGAGTGGTTAGGTAGGGAGGGGTGGTAAATGGGGCTTGAGAGATAGAGCGGGGGTGGGGTGGTTCAATTGCGTTGACTTGTTTAGAAATTAAATTCCAGCGAAATCAAGTTGAAATCAAATTGAAAACGCGATGGACGTCGTTTTAGAACTAATTCTAGTTCGAGCGAAAACACGAATTAAACGCTATACAGGGTGCCGACTAAAATGCACAACACAATTCCGTTACATTTTTAAAGCTCCGTGTACTTTGGTTTGAAATACAATTCAATTCCGGTGCCTGTGTAAATTCACACATTATCAGACAATAAGTTTTACTGTAAATTTTTTTTTTAAAATGAAAACTGTGTAAATTTTTTTTAAATTAAAACTGTGTAAATTTTTTTTTAAATGAAAACCAAACTTAAAATTAAAAAAAAAAAAAAAAAAAATTAAATTTTTTTAAAAAAACCAAATTAAATTTTTTTAAAAAAACTAAATTTAAATTTAAAAAAAATTGAACTTAAAATTGAAAAAGTGATTAAATTTAGAAAATTCTAATTGTTTTATTCTTAAAAAATAAATGAATTCGGAGTCCAAAATTCTCGTTTCAAACAATAAAAATGACGTCACCCATGATTACCGTAATGTATAAACATTACATGTACTAAAATCTAATTAAAATTTTAAATTAAAAAAAAATTCCTTCGAAAATACAATAAAGAAGCAATCTCATTAATTGAATGTTGACGAGGTAAATACACGTGGCGCACTTCCGGTCATCGTTAACATCCCCTTTTACGTCCGGCCCCTTTCCCCCCGTCGTCTGCGCATAATAAACCCCCTTCATACGGCGCCGCTCGCGTGCTTAATTAGATGAGAGGAGGAAGTGACGTCATCGCGCGTGGCTCCACTCACTCCATTGAAAGAGGAGAAGAAAAAATCAATCGATAGAAAATGAGTCAACAATTTTCTTAACGACTCGCACCCTGTACCACCCTCCTTCCCTCTAACACTCTCTCCGTCTTTCGTTAGAAAGAGAGAGTGAGAGAGATGTCCCATGGCGATCAATTAAATTTCAATAAAGCCCTTTTCAAGCGCTTTGCCTAATCAATTCTTCACACAAAAGCCCTCACGCGCATTCACCTCGCGCAGGAGAGCTTCTACACGGTGTCTCGCACTCTCGCTCTAATCTTAATTACAAAATAAAACACTCCTTCTGAATCGACACTCGCACTTCCGGTTTTCAAATGAAGATCCGGGTTTTATTTTCTATCAGAGAGTTAATGCCTAGCCAAATGATTTCAAACATTTGTCGCGCACACTCGCCGCTTCCGGTTCCCCTCTTAGAGGCTCGTTTAAAGCTAGAGTATTTAGGAAGTTATTGCTCAGACAAACGATAAAGCTCAACATTAAAATAATGGCTTCAATTTACTCCCAATTCCATCAACATTTCTACTTCCGGTTTTCATCTGAAGAATTTTCTCTTTTGTTACCATTAGGAAGTTAATGCGCAGTTAAAGCTCGACCTTTAAGACGATCCTACTTACGCTTTTGATCTGGCCTTTTTTTTTTGTGCTATTCTGGAGTTACTGACCAGCCAAACCATGAAGCTGAATGTTAACCAACGGCACAACGGTTAAATAAAAGCTTAGTCAGTCAGTTGTAAAATAGGAAATTCCTTCCATTAATAATTTAAAAATAGCTAAAATTTCTAAAAAAAATTGCCTTCATTCGTTGCTAACGGCTTCTTTTAATCTAGATTAAGCGAGTCAAACTAGTCAAGATCGAAGCAAAGTCAGTAAAACCAACTTTCAAAAATAAGATCAAAACTTTAACAAAATAAAAATTAAAAAAAAGCATCGGTGCGCATGCGCAGACCCACAAATTAAACAGACTTTTTTGTGTAGCTCTTTGGAATACACGTCACTACGCTTCAAAAATACGTCATCCCCCCTCCCCCTCTTACAATATTTTTTTTATTTTATTTAATAGCAACAACATAATTTTGATTACTCGCGTAGGAGTTTAAAACGGAAATTAAATAAAACAAGATTGGGTATGCACCAGCCATTTTAATCTAGATTAAGCGAGTCAATATAAATAAAGGAGTTAAGATCGAAGTAAAATGTTGTAAAATTTGCTTTTTAAAATAAGATCAAATCTTTCCCCAATTTTTTTTTTTAATTAGTGCGCATGCGCAGATTCACAAATTAACCGTAAATAAGTTATGTTTTTCTTTTATGATTAAAATATTTGTCTTTTACCTGATAGCAATAACATTATTTTATGTACATTAACAGAGTTTAAAACGAAGATTAAAATTAATACAAGTAGATTGGGTTTTTTTTAATCTAGATTAAGAAATTTAATCTTGATTTCCAGTTTGCTTTGCAGAAAAAAAATTAATAAACAAAAGCAAAAATTCTGCAAACCACATTAATTTGACTCTTTCTGAATAAAAGATCAAAACTTAAACGAGATTTAATGAAACGTTTGCTCAAGCGCAGGTTCAAAATTATTCGATAGCAATAAAATAAATTAGTGACGAGATTTAACAAACTGAAATCAGCGTAAATCGAAGATTAGCATAAAACCACAACTAAAGATTACTTAATCCTAATTTAAAGTATTCGGTGTCAACGATAAAGGTTTATACTACACGCATGCGCAGTGCGATAAATTTCATCTCTCTCGTTGGGTAAGTCTTAACTTCCTGTTAAGAGCCTTAGTTTTAATGAATGAGAATCCGCATTATTTGTTAATGGTTTCGTCCACCGCCATTTTAATTCTCCGCTCGGTGGCGCTGTTTTCCACTCTGTGGAAAAGCTTTTCCATCGTACGGTAGAAAGCTTATTTCTCGCGAGTGATATTGTTTTGCCGCCTTCGGAATATTTTTAGGATATTGCGGCAAAGTGAAGAAAGAAACGGAAAAGAAAAAAAAAAATAAAAGCAGACGATTTCTTTTTTTTTCTCCTTTTGCACTTTTCAAAATCCTATTTGCGGCTGCTAAAACGCCCCCATTTTCCTCGCGCGTAATTTTTTATTAGGCTGAAAACGCGGGTGACGTCAGGCGTCGAGTAAACGAATCAAAAACAAAAGTCTGGAAACTCGATCAAATATTGAACGAGGCAAATCTCAATAATACAGTATCCAACTTTGGCGTTAAATTCGATAAACTTCCGGGTCCGGATGTTTTGCGCCTTCAAATTTTAAACGAGTTTAAACTGTTTAATAATTTCTAAATTTAAACCAGATTTTGCTTAAATTTAAAGTATCCTACAGGGTAGTTTTAATCGAAAATTTTAGATCAAATTTAAACGAATTTAACATTAAAATTTGAACGAGTTTAACTATAAACTGATCCAGTTTTAACTAAAATTTAAACCAGTTTTAACTAAACATTAAATCTGTTATAATTACAATATTTAAACCAATTTTAACTAAGATATAAACTACTGTAGTTAAAAAAAATAATAAACCTGTTTTAAAATCTGATTTAACGAGTTTAAAATTTTGCCTAAACGAGTTTGAATTGAAAAATTTGAATCAGATTGAGCTAAAAAAAAAAATAATTTTGACCAAGTTTTTTATTAGCTTAGAATTAACCGCTGCAATTAACTTTCAAATAAATTTAAACCGGTTATAATTTAACAATTATTGAAGCTAGCTTTAACTGCAATTAAACTCAAATTTGAACTAGCTTAAACTCAAATCATATGTAAATTACTGTAGTTACAACTCAAATGCAAGCAAAATAGCAAATGTCAGCACGTGCCAACTTCCGTTAAGTCATAACTTTTGAATCCATAATAGCGCATTGCAAATGAGCCCTTTTAATTAATCCGATTAGAGCTCGCGACCTAAGTTGAAAGATCCTTAACGGAAGTTGACCATCTCTGACGTCACGTAATGAGCGCGCGAGTGGCATGGCAGTTGCCGAGCGATCTCCATAGCAACCGCTCACTCAACAAATCGCTATTTACTTTCGGGCGACTTTTATCGCCTGCTGCTGCTTACGTCACGCCGGACCAGGCAGCCATCTTCAAACACAACAAATAAACAAACAAAAAAAAAAAAAAATTTCCCAATCATTTTTTTTAAATTCCTCTTCCTATCTTAAACTAATAAATAAAAAATAGCGCGTTAATCCACGCGTGACGTCACACGCTGCTTTCTTTAAACATATTCAATAGGTTTAGCGCAAGCCGCATTACGACAAACCATTATGCCTACTAATCAAGGATTAATTATTCAAAAAAATTATTTTGTTTTAAAATAAATTTAAAAACAAAAAATATTATATTTTGTAAAAAGAAAATAAATAAAATAATATTTAAAAAAAAAAAAATAAAATTTAACATTTTATAATCAAACTGTCCCGCGAGTCTCCTGATTGAGCATCCCCAGTCTATCACAATATTTATTCGCCACCTCCTCGCAAAATAAATATTTGTTTTTGATATAAAATAACCCACATAAATTTAAACATGACACTTTGTTGACACCCCGTACACGCCCACCTCCACCCACCTCTCCCATATATAATATATATATTTTTTTTTTTTGATATTTACTCATCGATTGTGGTAATAAAAATAATAATAATAATTGTTAGCCCATGACGCGCACGCGCATTAAACACCATCATTTTTTCCAATCAAACCCCTTTACAACTCGCTGGTGACGTCACCCACGTCACGTGATGACGCGCAGGTGGCTTCAACAGACGAATGCAAATGAGAGTGCCACCACCCCCCAGCACGCCCCACCCCTTTCAACTTCACCCCCGACGCCGCCACCGCCGCCATCTTAATTTAAATAAAGAGAGAAGGTAAAGAAGAAGAAAAAAAAAAATAAGCCAAACCGCCATTCAAACATGACGTGCAAATTCCACCCGCCGCCACCCCCACCCCACCCCTCAACCTCTCCTCACTTTATTTTCCAAACTAGAAGTTGGGGAGTGAAAAGAGCAAGATAAAGAGTGGAGGGGGAGGGAGGGAAGGAAGAAAAGGTAGAAGGAAGGAGGGAGAGAGAGTGAGTGGTATAAAAAAGAGAGAGAGAGAGAGAGAGAGAGAAGATAAAGAAAATAGTGAGCGAGGTTGAGTGGGTGGATGGGAGGCTGGTTCGTCCTTCTAATTGGAAATGAGATAACTAAGAGCGAAAGTGGGTGGGCGGAGTCAGAGAGAAACGTCAATACATTTCTCACTTCCCTCCCTCCCCCCCCTACCACCAACACCACCCACTTTTATCGATTTCAATTGCGACACCGCAGCAGCAGCAGCTCCCCCTGTACGCGTGGAGTCAGTGCGCGTGCGTGAGTGCGTGTCAACGTCTCTACGGAAAGAGAGAGAGAGAGAGAGAGAGTGACAGCGAGCGACCTCTATCATCCAGCGCTACCTACGTTCATTTAAGCCGACGTTTCTCAAACTCTTCTTGCCTACGACCCACTTAAAAAACAAAACACTTCACTTAAGGTGGCCCACTTACTTTTCCTCAAATTATTATTATCAACACTCGTCTCGCTGCAGCTCATCGGCAATTTCATTAGAGTTGGGTTTAGAAAAAGTTAAGTCTACGGTGAAGCGAGCCTAGTGAAAGGTAGATCTAGCCAATTTATGCAGTTAGGTCTACCGTAGTATAGACTGTACAGTATTTTCCTTCCTGCCCATACCATAGACGGAGACGGACAAGAAAAGTCCGGTTATAAGTTTGATCGTTTATCACATTTTAGAGCTCACTCGGTGATAAATGTCATCAAAAAGACTGCATTATGAAGCTGCATTCAAACCAAATAATATTTTGTATGCAGATAAACAAAGGAATAGAGAATTTGTGGTTAAGCTTTTCTGCTCATTCTTATGCTAAACTCCACTTCTTATGACGTAGGAAGTAAAAAAGTTGTATGTTTATTATAAACATGGGGTTTCATAATCGTTTATGGCGGTTAAATTTAGTGAGGATTCAATTAATTAGATTTAGTTGATCTGGATTTAGTTGCGAGTCACGCGAGTAGGTAGTGTAGGTGTAGAGAAAGTTAAGTGTGAGTTATGGCATTCTGCGTGGTGAGTAGTGTGAGCAGCGCTGACAACAGCGCCCTCTGCAGGCGGAGAAAGAATGTTGGATGGGTAGTGGCAGCTGGCGACCTACTTGCGCTGGCGTCATCCATGACCTCCACTTGACCCTACCTCCCGGTGACGTCACCTAGCTGTTGCGCCCACCACCCACTCCCTCCCATTCCTTTTAACCAAAAGAAGAAAGGAAGAAGAAAAAAAAAAGACCGGAAGCACTTTCGTGAAAGACGCCATTTGCAAATGTGGGCGCCAATCAAAAGGATATTACTCATTTTAGCAAATTAAATCAACAACTTTTCCCGCCGTAATTATGGCGGCAGTCGCCATCTTTGATGCCTTTTGCCAAATTCTAATTGTTATGGTGTCCATCAAATTCTTAAATACACAACTACCGGTTAAAAAGACGGTTTGGCTAACAATTATCGCTAATACCGACCATGACAACCATGGACAACCATGACGACCATGGAAATCACTAATGTAAGTGAGATAGGAAGTGTAAGCGAAGCCCAGGTGAAAGTTATGATAGATGGGGCGGTCTCCGACATGGAAAAGCGGCTTCAGGTGAAATTTGATGCAGCCGAACTAATTAGAAAGCAAGATATGGTAACACTGCAGCAGAAAGTGAGTGCCCAGACGGTCAATGTCAATAAAACAATCGATACCCGTTTAAAGAGTTTTGAAAATACGTTAAATGAATCCGTTTCCAGTCTGAAGGCGCTTTTCGAAAATAGCTCAGGTATGCAAATTAATAAAAAGAGAAAAGTTAGTAGTGCGGCTAATGAATCTAATGAAAATGACGAGGACGGCTCTACTTCCGTTCAACAACCGCAGACTTATGCGGGCATTGCTGCGCAAGGAAATAGACCTGTTATGAATCTACGAGGGCCATTGCGCGGTGGAAGGTTATGGATGGGGCGTGGAGGTCGGCAAATGGCGGTGGGTGTCCAGCAACCTAGCAGTAGTGGTAATAGTGAGGAATCTTGGGACTTGGAAAAAAGATTTAGGTCAATAACAACGTTTAATGAGTGCGCTTTCGCGATTGAAGGTGTGCCATCAACAACTGCATGTACAATGGTGATCGAATATCTAAAATCTAGGAATGTGGTAGTGAAAGAGTGCTCACGGTTCTTTAATCGCAATCTTAAGGTCTCGAGAACAGTATATTTTATCGTGGAGGAGGAATCGCTTGAAGTATTGAAGGCCATTCGAACATGGCCGCCTGGTCTGTGGGTTCATCAATGGCGGGGAAAGAAGCCACCGTACTCGTTGGATAGGGAGGACGATGTTTTTGAGGTCCCCCTCGAGCAACAACAGAATTTTCAAAAACCTTCGGGGGCCGAATAGAACTAGCAAATGGTGGAGAAAATGCTAGAACTAACCTCGAAGATGACCTTGTTTTTCCGACTGCTGCGACTACAGACATTACCGTGGTACTAATGGAAGATGAGAATTTTAAACATCCTATTAATATTTTTTATTGGAACTGTTGTGGGATTAAAGCTAAAATAGAAAAAATTTATGATTTGTTTCTGAGGGATAGCGTAGATGTGGGGATGCTTTGCGAAACAAAACTATCGAAACGAGTAACGGATGACGTGTTAAAACTGACTAATTTTAACTTTTTTCGTAGAGATAGAGTAAGACAAGGTGGCGGGCTAATTATATATGTACGTAGCGATTGGGATGTTGAGCTCATAACGGCATTCGAAAGTCCGGATGAGGTTGAAGTGATGGTAGTTAAATTAATTAACTTTGACCTTTTTCTGGTTTTGTTTTATAAACCCCCCAAAAAAAATGTAAGGACGGCGATTGATGTGTTGTTGAGCGCAGTCAATCATTTGAATAAATTGGTGATCTGTGGAGATTTTAATGTTAATTATAAAAAAGTAACTGGTATTAGAGTTAAAAAGATTTTTAATGATTTTAACCTTTGTGTTTCATTCGAGGAAAATTCTCGAAAACAAAAAATGATTGACTGGGTGCTGCAAAGAGAATGTAAGGTGACCTTAAAGAGCAGTTTTTTATCTTTGTCCGACCATAATGTTTTTATTTTGACTTTGGAATTGAATATTGTGAGTAAGCAGACTGTCCTTATGCCTCAGGCGATTTCAATTACAACAGAAAAGTCTATATGTAATTTTAAGATTTGTGTGCTTAATTATCTTGTAAATGTTTTTGGTGACCCTGATTTTAAGATCAATGAATGGCTTCTGACCAATGTGCAATTAACAAATTATAATACAGCGCCAAAAAGATTCCAAAACCGTAGATGGTGGACAAAAGACTTAACTCTCCTTCGCATAGAGCGAAACAAACTATTTAGTACATATAGGAGTAGTGCGGATGATGCCGATCTACTACAAGCGTACCAACAGCTCGACCAAGTCTATAAGGTAGAGATGAATAGGGCAAAAATAAATTATCAGGCCGGGCTGCATTTCCGTAAACCTGCAGATTTGTATAAAAATTTGAAATTTTTGAAGGGTAAACGATCAGAATTGATTTTGGATAGTAAGACTAATATAAATGTTGAATATTTTGTTTCCTTTTTTAGTAGCATTTGTAAACCTGACGCTGTAGCTTGGTCTCCATTGGCTCAGCTTGATGCCTACAAACACGAGCTGCGGCCAATGACGGTTTTAGATTTAGAAAAATGTATTGTGGAATTTAATGCCAATAGCGCTCCGGGGCCATCTCGAGTAACTATAAAACATTTTAAAGCATTATCGAAACCAATCCTGATTGATTATGCGGCATTTATTAATTCAAATATTATTACGGACTCAACTTTCCCTGAGGATTGGAAACTGGGTGAGGTGGTGCCCATCTACAAGGGCAGTGGTTCGAGGCGGGAGCCTAGCAATTACCGTCCTATCACACTGTTAAATACTGAGGCTCGTTTGGTTGAAAAGTACATAGAGAAGGACCTGCGGGTGTATTTCGAGATAAATGATCTCTTACCCAAGCAACAACACGGCTTTCGAGAGGGACACGGAACTGCAACGTGCTTGAGAGTAGTTGCGGATATGGTCTCCGAGGCGCTACTGGCAGATGGCTTGGCGATGATAATGTCGATAGATATAAGTAAAGCATTCGATACTCTCCCTCTCTCAGTGATAATGAGAGAGCTTGAAACTACGGGGCTTAGCAAATCATACCTAGAACTTTTATATTCATATTTAAAGAATCGTAAAATAACTGTAAAAGACGAAGGTGGGCGACGCTCGTCTGAAAAATATTTAAACGGTGGGGTGCCTCAGGGCTCTTGTTTGGGGCCCCTTTTATTTATATTAGCGACAAGAAAATTATACGCTTTGGGGTTGAGGGGAAGATTAACTGGGTATGCTGACGACGGTAATTTTAATTATGCTAAAACTTCTACACATGTCACCGATTTCCTGCAGATCCGTGAAGATGTTAAGTACGACTTTAATTTAATAATGAATTTTTATGCCAGTATACAGATGACCATTCAACCAAAGAAGACAGTGTTGGCCGTGTTTTGCCGGGGGCTGGAGGGAAAAAATTCTTCATATGTGGGATGCGAAGTAGAATTGGCTCCCGATGTGACTGTTCGTACAGTAGATAAAATAAAAATTTTGGGGGTTATTTTTGACTCATCATTGACCTGGAAAGCGAATGTTAGGAGTATTGAGACCAAGCTACATCGAAAGGTACATCTCGTAAAGAGAATTAGGGATGAACTTAGTGAAATAAACAGGCGCCGGATGTTTCTTCAGTGCATATCACCTGTTTTTACATACTGCCTGGGTATTTGGTTCCCAACGACACAGCAGGACTTTAAGACTATAGTAATGGCTGTTAATAGAATATTTAGAACATTATTTAAGTACAAGCCTCATGATAAGCTAAAGGAGCGGTACGCACTGAAGGACATCCGGTGCCCTATGACATATATGGTGTTTTGTATGATTAAATATGTCCATTCGTTATTGCGACGTGACAAAAAGTATTTTCTGAATAAGGAAGGATACCGTGAAAATTGTAGTACGCGCCTCGATACAGACTCGTATATTAATCTCCCTTCTTACAAGCAAAAATGGAAGCGCTCAACGGGGTACACATATATGGCAGTAATGTGGAACCTAACCCCTTGTAATATACGACGGCTACATGCCACTTGTTGTTTGAATAAGCCAGTTTGTGGTCATTTGCTAAATGCGATTTATGAAATGGATTGTAGAATGTTTGTCAAACGTCTAATTGCGTATTTGTAGTTTTTAAATGAATTTGCGTTATTCTCCGATATGTATATGTATATGTATAATGTTATAAGCCCCCCTCTATTTATTTGTCCCAAACCCCTATTGTACTGCCTATTGGCGACTAAAATATTAAAAAAAAAAAAAAAAAAAAATCTCTCCGCAGCCGTTTATTTAAAAGTTTTATTTCCCTCTTTCTATGTCATTCCAACACGTGGTTGGAATCGCTTTGGATCCTTCGATGGTTTCGGAACTCTCTGGGAATTCCTAGGCGTTTATATCAAATCCCACGTGTGTAGGTCGCATTAATTAATGCTTTCTATTTCTTGCTCGTCTCGCATTTCCTTCATCTTCCGTCATCTTCATCGCCTTTCATCATCATTATTATCGTTTTCCACTTGCTTGCTTCCTTTGGGATCTACACGCTACTTATTGAAAAAAAATATAACATTACCGTGCGTCGAGATGTATACTGTATATAATAATGAATACCGAAAACAAAATTTAAAAAAATATTTTTTTTTTTTATACTTTTAAAGAGAAATGTTTGTTAGACAAAAATTGATTTTATATGTACTCAACAGTTTGGATCGTATGGGTGTGTTTTTTTTTGTTATCTACGAATCATATGAATATTAATTTAAATAAGGTAATAGTTTCGTATGATATCGTATTATATAATATTCAAAATTTTATTTAAGACTTAATTCATTTCGAAATCGAAAATTGATTTTGCTGGATCAAAAGAAGACTAAGCCAACGAAATTATAATTTTCATAAAATATAACTAAAACGGTTTTTTTAAAATAAATATATACAGTATATAAAAACCAATAAAATTCTTTTCTTTTAATTCTATTTATTGGTTGTTAGATTTAACCCCATCGTATAGCAGACTAATGTATCAGATATTTTTTTGGTAGCAACAAAAAATTACGACGTCGTTATCACCATCAATATTTACGTCACACCAGGACTGTATGACGCCATACCAACGGGAACATAATTTGTAGAGAAAATTACTAGAAATTAATTTGCTAAAGAAGAACCGCTTTTTTATTAATTAAATTTGTCTTAATTTAATAGAAAATCGAGATTTAGTTCTTAGAATCCAAGTATTCAATCAAATGTTACGGCCGCATTCACAGCGGGACTCGTGGGGGAGGGATGAGCGAGAACTGAGGGGGTGGGGAGTGATGAGTATTTTACTTATATCCATGTGTTTGGCGTATTAGATATTGAGTGAGCCATTGATTTTAGAACGGATTAAATGATGGAGTGAGCGAGTGAGTGTCATAGTGTGGTTTGACAGATTGTTCGCCATCACAGCTGACGTCATCCGTGGCTGTCACTTTCCTTCTCTCTGGACCCTTCGGATGGCTGAGTAAACGATGTTGTGTCGATTTTTCTCTTTAACTTTTTCTTCTCTTTTGCACAAAAATTATATCCATGGGGTTTATCGCATGTACGCCAATCCAGATGCGCGATTCACGCATATTCAGTGGCAGAGTGATGGAGACAGAAAGAAAAGAGTGATCCACGTTGAAGGGAAAGAAAAAAAAGAGAGGTTCGTTTCAAAGCTTGAGAATGTTTACACGTGACGTGTAAACGGCTCTTTTGATCGGCATCTGCGAACGAGAGTATGCACACATAGAAAAATTGGGTATTAACTAACGAGAGAAATAGATAGAGGTAGGGAGATTGGATACTTAATAGAAAAAGGCAAACATTATCATTGTTGATGGTTGGAACTGAGGAAAAAATTTCTCTCCAACACTTACGTGTACACAGATGAGTTCGGTTTATGCTTAAGTGATACATCAAATCGCTATTCATAAAGCTTACACTTTTTTCTTCTTTATTTTTTGAGGTTTTTTTTTTTTTTTGTTTTTTTATAAAATGTTTTTCTACGGTAGATTTATTTTTTAATTTATTATTAAGCAAAAACCTTGAAAATTTATTCTTTTAAGCACGATATTTATTTGTGTGTTTTAAATTCAACCGACAATTTGTCCAACTTCTACGATAGCGAACTGATTTTTGAATACACTATTTATTTATTTTAATTTTATTACGTCTAATCGACAAATTCTTATCTAAGTTGATCTGGGACAAGCAGGAAATTAATAAAGAGAAGTAGGTGATACCCGAGGCTTGTACTCGCGAAAATCACCCTTCTTTCCAGCTTTCATGGCTAGATTACAGGAGTGCGCTACGCTCCCAGCGTATAGAAAATTCGCGGATAGAAAATATGCGGACAGAAAATTCCATTGCTGTATTGCAAAATTATTTACAAAATTTATTGCTACTACTGTACAGCATCATTATTTTTTTTTTAACAAATTATTAAGCATTGGTAAACAATCTTTTTTTCTGAACCCCTTGAACGCCGAATCAAATTTTCTTATTTTGAAGGAATGATGGAGCAAGTATTACGGGGCTTTAGAAAAAAGAAAAATAATTTATACTGTATAATTATGTAATAGGCTACTGGTAATTTTAGTTTTTTGTTGGACAATTTTTTTTTTAAGTTAGAGACATTAAAACTGTTTTAATTGCATTTTTGCGATTTTAGACCAATTTATGGGCAACATAAATAAACTTACAAGTTGATTTAATTATACGCAATTATTTGGCTTTAACACATGTAATACTGGAACTGCTTTAACATAATTTAAAAGTTATTATAGTAGGTGCAAAGGAGATTGATTTAACGAGATTAACAAGATTATTCAAACTAAATTTAATCAGACCTTTTTCTAAATAAGAAATGGTTGTTTTTTTTTTAAATCATTTGGTAAGAAAATCAAAAAATAAGATTCACAAAATTTGTTTATTTTCTTTCAACTTTTAGTTTTATTTTGTATTAACAACGTAGATTACTAATACTCTATTATACAAAACAATATTACTGGGCAAAAACAAAATACTGTACTATTTAAGTATAATGCTTAACTTAGGAGCTGAATAAAATATCAATATTTAACGTGACATGAAATATTCCGTTTTCATTATGATATACCATTACTGTACAATATTTTTTTTAAATAAATTTTAGTTTTATGATTTAGTATTATTGTTGTTTTTAGAATGAGATATACGTACATAAAATTTGAACATTATGAATTTAATTTCTATCTGAAAATAAACAGTTCCGGTACCGGTATCTTAAGAAAATTTTTTTTTAATATTCTTATGGAAAAGAAGCAGAGGAAAAAAGTTTTTATAGAGCAATATTGCGTATTCTATTTGCGAATGCAAAGCAGTCGAATCGGTCGATTACATTTTTAAAGATGCTCATACAGCTCGAAATAATTGAAAAATGCAATAGACGAATCAACAAGTTTTCGACGCAGCAGTTTTATTTTAGATTTTCACACGAAACCAATTTTTTTTTCTCTTTCTTTTCAAAAAAATAAAGAGGGGAAGATAAAGTCTACGTGACGGTTGGTAGACGTCACCTGACGATTCATGCAAAGAATGCAGAAAGTGTTTCTAATCAAGAAGGGGGGAATGCATGGGAGTGAAATGGGGAGTGCGAAAGATGGGGGTAAGAAGCATATTGATTTTGTCAAAAATGAACGTCACGCGTAAAGGCTTCCTGTATATCTTTCTTGTTGCACACGAATCACACGTGCAAAATGTACATTGATATCCGTGTTTTGCGCTGCACATGTCAATATTTTATTCCGTTTGAGGTGTTGATTTTTTTTTTTTTTTGGAGTAAGATGAGGGGAGAACGTCACGGATTCAACGTGTGATAGGGTATTCAACTAAAAAATATTCTAATTTATTTATTTGTTGATGATTGCGGTTGTTGTCAATACATGTACATTCAAAATATAATGCACAAGCAAATAGCGAATTCTGTATGTAAAAGATTTTGGGAGAATTAAATTTCAAAGCTTGAATTAAAATAACACTTTTCTGATTTTTGCTTAAAATTAGGTTTATTCAGAATCTGATTAGAAATAAAGTTTTAAAATGCAAATTTGTAGAAATTGGTAATTTCTAAAATAATAACGTTTTTACTTAAACCAATTGGAAAACGACTTGAAGATTCGACCTAACGCTTATTTTTTCTTCAATTTGAGTTTTGGTTTATTGTTCGAACTGTCTTTTTATTACAATTTCTTTAGGTGACAGTGAAATATTACGATAAATTTTAATCTAATCATTTTATTTTGTTCCATAGTTGGTCAAATTTATTATGAGTTTTTCGACTTTTTTACTTTTGTCTGCACAACTTGGCATTATGTCTCGAAGCACCCTGTACGCTGCCAGCGCTCTAGCGTTGATCTGGCACACTGCGCGTCATAGTACCGTTAATAGGAGAAGATGACGTTTTTGGATTCTGATTTAGTTAGGCCAGTATGGGGCATAACATAACGCGAAATGGTGCTGCTATGCTACCAGCGTCCATGGCCAAATAATCTTGAATTATTTTATTCCTAGTACAATGAGGCGCCCAGTTTCAAAATGGCATTAGTCCACATTAAATTTTATTAGTTAATATGATTAAAAATTGCAAACTTTTGATAGTGCAGCAGTTTAACTTGAAAATATAATGTGCTTACATAATATTTACCGGTATTAAATTTTTTTATGCATAGGATAGAAAATTTTTAAAAATGTTTGTGGACTTGATTCACTCCATCAGGGAAACCTGTCGCTAGTACAAGACATATAAATGATATGAGCAGTTCACTGCATTGCTATCGGCCAATTTTGAAGTTAAGAATTTATTTCTTTGCAGTACTGAAAAATACGTGTTCCAAGACCACGAGTAAAAATTCTCATTAAACCCAAACTTTTATAAAAATGGACGGAACCTTTTTGGAACTGGGCGTCTTAAAATATCGCTAATTTGATGTAATGTTGACGGCAGATTATGAAATAATCCTTATATTTTATCCCACACAAGTGAGATTAAATATTGATAATAAAATATAATATCGGACGTCACCCATGACACGCAAAAATGCTTAAAAATCATTCGAGAAATCGATAGATCGTAAACTGCGCCACAATTGAACAAAAAAAAAATGTTTGTGTTTTATTTCGTTCTAAGGCAACTTGAAATACTGTAGTTTTAAATGGAGCGATTAAATATTTTTTAATAGCTCCGTACAATTTAATTGTGATTCGTTAAAATAACTTTTCAAATCGTTACATTATGATTGTTATTTGACCAACAATCACAGCAGAAACAAACAAAAAACCAATGTTTTTTTCAAACAAACAATTTATTCCATCGAAATGCGATTTTCATGTGTTTGCGGCTGTTTAACAAAGCGAATTGACGGTATACAGTCGCGCGCGTGCGTATTTTTATAGTTATAGATCCAAAATAACATGTTTTAAATGTAAAATTTTTATTTCATAGAATTTGTCCTTGCGGATTGAACGTGTATAGGGAGAGACTGAGGGATGGAAGAGAGAGTTGTAGGCAATTCCCTTATGAATGCCGACGAGTGTGTTAGGGATGTGGAAGTAGGCGCAATATATCAGATATCTCTATTTATTTCTTCTCCGTTTTTTTCCTGATTATATTTCCTCTCTCAGAGCTAAATCTCACTCTAGGGTTACATCACGATAACAGCTCCAACAACAAAAACAAGCGGAGAAGAAATAATAATAATAAAAAAAAAAAAAAAAATGGCGAAGGAAAACAAGCCAAACACGAGAATTGTGATTTCTCCATCTCTCACTCTCTCATCCATCCCTTACTCTCCTCCATGCCTGTTTTACTTCGAATGGACGTGCGTACAGTTACGTGTTGGCGCCATCTGACGGCCGTTATGCGTTAACCAACTCCTATTGGCGTCAAACATTCTACTTCGTCAGCGTTTTCTCGCTGTGCCATTTAGAAAAAAAGAAATAGAGAAAGGAAAAAAAAAAGTTAAAAGCAAATTGTAAGCGTTGGCTTTTCGTTGGAAAAATAAAAGATTTGTTATGAAATAAATTTAAGAGAGTTTCTCTTTTATTTAGGAGAAGGAAAAAAAAAAAAGGAAAACTAATGCAGTTTAAAAACATTTAATCACGGAGAAATATTATACTGTATTAGTACGCTTTTTGCTAAATGAACTTTTAAGTTGAGCTCACACTGTTCATTCTATTTTTGAAAGTTTATACAGTATTCCTAGAGAATTTAGTGCATTAGTGAAGTGTTTTTCATTATTTATTACGGCTTTTTTAGCGTGCTTATTGACACTTTTATTATGCCATACAACAGTGTTTTTACTTCATATTTTTGGTATTAGGTGTAGATATTATTCAAGTTAAGGACACAGGGTTCTGTTAGAATTATTTTATTTGGTAAAAAATATTAAATGCGAAAAACTTAAAATTTACTGTACAATCTTAATTTTACTTGTACTTTATACTGTGTTGTTGCCACTCATTGGTCGAGTTATATTTATCCTTAACTTATTAAACAATATGACTAATGTAATAAGCGATTTTGTCATGATGAAATGAATGCTTTTTGCAAACTTTACTTTTTTTAATAAAAAAAATCCAAAATTGTTTTTAAACTAATAACGAATAACGGAAATGGTAAATATTCAAATTTCAAGCTTAATATTGGTGCTTTGAAAATTAAATTGAATTAAGAATACATATACAGTAGTTAAATTAAACTTTCGGTGTACGCAGCATTGGCTGCGGCGCGAAAATTTCTTGCAATTATCTTTACTATTTGCGCATATGCAGACAGTTAATAGCTGAGTCAAATTTTTGACTGTAGTTATAAAAGTAACCAATAAGAATGGCAATTTCTAAGGATATTTTAACCAACTTTTGTGTTTAGCAGCTTATTTATCGAGCGTTAAGAAGATAATGATTTTTTTTTACTAAATATTGCGTTTCTCAATAACATTGAACGCTGTGATCATTGATTTTATTTTATTGGTTTCTTACCATTATTATTAAAGTTATAGATTATGAATCCATTAATAATTAACAATTATTTTTTTGAGTATTATTTTAGTTGCATTAAATAAGACAATTAAAATGAAATTGCAAATATAGAAATCCTTAACTCTTACCCTAACTGTTGTTGAGTTCTTTGGTTATTAATAAAGCCGAAATTGAATTAAAAATTCGTGAACATTGAATCGAAAAGAAAGATTACGGTAAATGTATTGTTACTGTATTTTGAAAATGAGTTTTTTTTATTTATCTTATCTTGTTAAAAATAAAACGAAACTGTCTTTGAATCTTAGATCGTTGCGTGTATGTATGTGGCCCATTGATTGCGAATAAAGGAAGCAAGGTTTTTTCTAGTCATTAGACTGCACCGAATTAAATGAGCCAAGGGTGAAATTCATTTGAATCTTAAGAAATCTAAGAAACCTTTTGCTTTTTTTTTTCTTTCTCGTCTTTTCGTTCTTCTGTGTTTTGTTTGCATTCAGGTACTTTGTTTTTTCTCCCTTCACTGAACTTGTTCTGGGGAATTTGTGAGGCAGTTAATTTCTAGAAATAGACTCGATACCAACGTGAAAGTTACGATAAGAAACGAACTTTCGCTTTCGATCTTCATTTAATTCGGTCAATCGAATTCAGCAACATATTTTTTTTTTCTTTTAGTACTTTAGTACTTATGGAAAACGATCATCGAAGCATCTACGTATTTGGCTATTGTTAATCGGTGAAATATTGCTTTTGACTTCAAATTGAGATCTAGCATTTTAAATGACGTTTACTTAATTTTAGTGCAACCTAGAAAGTTTGGAATAAATGTAATTTTAGTAATCTAAGACTATTCAAGGTTTTTAAGTTGTATGTTACCTTGAATACGGGGTAACGTAAAACAGTTTTGAAAAGCTAATATGCAGATTGAGTTGAAAAAGCTGGTTAATGTATACCGGTATCTGGTTTTTAGCCCTAGTTTTTTTTTCCAAGAGCTCTTAATGTGGTTATAAAGATAACGTTAAGAAATATTTATATTTTTTGGGAGAGCATTAAGAGGCTAGAATGTCACCACTCGTATGTGTTCGTAAACCCAGAAGTACCGGTACTTAGAATAGGAATCACCCATTCAACTGCAGACCATACCCTGCTGCAATGCTTCACTTCAGTGTTCTTGGGGAGTGGGTGTTTCCAATGAAGCAAGGACGATCACATTGTATATTTTTCATTTAAAATTATTACGTCATTGGTGGGCTTAATAAGAATACAGTATTGAGTTAGATTTGATAATTTTGTTCTATTTTTTTAATGTAGCAACACTACAATAGCAACACATAAAATTGGATACAGACATTTTATTAGAGAATCTGCAGTGTCAGAAATGTTAATATGTACGTTAAAAGGATTTTTAAGAAAATGGGAAGTGACGTAAAATGTTTATTATCGTAACTGTTTTCGTCACGATTTAAACTATAATTTTTCCATTTTACGTCGACTTTCGCGCGTGCGCAGAAGTCTTTTTCGTCATTAAGGTTTAGAATAGCCTTCATTGAATTTTAGCAAGATAAAACATAATAAAAGTAACATCAAAATATAATAACATTGTTACTGAATAACAAAAATCTACAGTATAATATTTTGAAATATGTATTCGATTTATTAATAATTACTCAATTCATTAACTTTTAATTAAGTTGGGACGTACTTTGGGACGTAGTGAATTTTAGCCACTAGCAATTTAGCACTTAACAATAGAAATGATATTAATCAATGTAATAAACAAATAAATTCTATATTGAAGTACAGTATACAAAGAAGAAATTGTGATAAATTTTAAGCGCCGAGCTTGCGAGGCGCAAAATTTTTTTTTGAGAAAGTTACAAATTTTCGCTTTTTTGCGCTTTTAGCCGCCCCTAAAATGGTGCCGCCCTGACCTCAGGTCGTCAGGGGGTTACAGTAGAACCTCGATTATCCGGATTAATGAATGTTAGGGGTGGTACCGGATACGCAAATCCGGATAATCAAATTGCATTGAAAAAGGACTAATTTTTTTGCATGAATTTATTTAAATTTCATAAAAAAACGAAAATACAGTAAGATATCTATCCATACTTACAAAAAAGGTAAAAACAATGTTAAAAACAATACGAAAAGAATAACCACGACGAATTTAACGCTCTTTTTTTTTTTTTTTTTTTTAATAAACTTAGTTTTGATAGAATTTTTGTTAATGACCTTTATTAGACGACTTATTTTTAAGAACTCGGGAACCGTACGTTTGTTTCAGATTCAGACACGTCGTAAACTTGTAATCTGAGTCGAACCTAATTAGACTTTCATCTATCCTGCTATTAATCCGATCATTGAGGCAATCACGCTCATTTAGATTATTCTTTAATGGTTCCGTCGATTAACTTCAATGCAAAAGATTAGTCGTTGAGAAAACATTTTTTTTTACCTATTCTCATTTTTTTTTTATTATTATTATTTTTAAATTTTCTCGGGAAAGCCCACGCATTTTTAGCTGCAAAAGCAGCAGCGACTGCGTATTAAGATTATTATATCGGTTTAATCCTTTAATGAGGCTGAAGATTTTTAATGAATCTACAAGTTCTAATGCCCTATCTCTCCGAATAAGAGAGTATGATATTAGTCGCTTGAAAGAACGCCGAAACAGAAAAATCTCCGTAAATGTTCCGCTTCAACCTCAATGTTTACGTTTCATTTACATACGATACGAATAAGATAATATCACTATCAAATATTATAGCGAGAAAATAATTTTTTTTTATCATTAAATTTTTAACTTTTGTTTATATTTTATCTGTTTTTTGTGACAAGACAATATTAATTGATGAGATTGAAATAAAGTAGAATGTTTCATCAACACTAATTTAATCTTAAAATTGTTAAATAATTTTGTCTATGGAATAATTTTTATTATTTGCAAAACTGCGATGACTAAATCTACCAATTCGATGGCTTTCTAAGTTTTATCATCTGTTTTTTTGTAAGAGGCGACCGCTACGTTCGTAAACCAATGGTTAAACTTACGCAGCCAGAGCTTCCGTTTGAAAAGAAAATAACAGAGCAGTAATAGAGCAATTATTTTTAAAACATTACTGTATCGTTGGTTTGGTTTTTGCTGTCCTTCCCTGACCGACCTAACTCAGGCGTGAAGGAACAGTGGGGAATACAGTTTTGATAGGCCAGATTATCATCTTTGTGTGTGTTCATGTGCCTGAAACTAGTTAAGAGTGGGAGTCATCCATCCAACTTATTGCCAGGCCCATATTACAATGTTACATTGTTTACAAAAAAAACGCTGAAGTCATAATATACCGGTACGAGAATATTATAAGCAAGTGACTACAACTTTTAATAAATAAATATTAAAAAAAAAAAATTGTCCGAGAACAAAAACCTTGATAGATTCTGATATTAATTTTCTCGTCAGGTGATTTGCGTACATGTATTTGAAATTTGCCATGCTATTCACGATAGTCCATTTAAAATTCCGGGTCTCGTTTTTCTCGAAGATTCATAAACGTACCAATTAATATTCCTGGGAAGTAATCCAGTGCCAAGTTATAGTTTTTTTGGATCTAAAATATATTTTTGTTTTGAACACTAAAAGTTCCGGCGCTGCATGGGCCTCTCAATTTTAAGAGCCTTACAAATCCTATCCTCATTTAAGTTGACTTAACACATTAATAATTACCGGTATATAAAAATGAGAATTATATACAAAATCCGCGATGAATATTTAATTATTTTAATTTTAGAATTATTTGCAATCGGTTCTTATTAATAGCGATTTCAAAGCAAAGTTTTCATCGTGAAAACTTTGCTGAACATTTTAACTCTTGCAATTCTCAGGCTAAGATAGGCATACTGTACATTATGCAACCGTTTTTCGTGAATGATGTGTAGCTGAAGACTTGCTGAATTTGTAAGTTTCACAGCCAGCTAAAGCTGTTGCAGTAGGTGTTAAATTTAGACATTTTTCTGCTGGTGTTGGAGCTGAAAAGTAGCCAGGCAAATTGATTTATTACGATTAATTTGCTATTAATTGAGTTGTTGTTTCTCAGCCAAACTACCGGGTAACTTTGCTTTTATTCTATGGCTCTTTGATCAATCTATTGCTTCAGCCGGAGGTAATGCGCTTTTTATTGCAAGGACAACTTTGGCTATGAGTCTATATTACGCCAAATACAGTAATTTTAAATTTTGTGATCATTGGAAATAATAAGTTTAATGTATTTCTGAGTTTCTGGATTACAAATTAATTCAATAATGCATCTTAAAATTAAAATCTACGTTAAAACTTTTAGATACATGTTTGGATAAAGTAGAGTATCAAAATCATGAGTTAGCATGTTGAAAAAGAGATTTGAACTAAAGAAAATTAGATCACTTGAGTGTAGTGGCGCATCCAAAATATTTGTGAGTTGATGGTATGAACATTTTGGAACAAAAAAGCAAACCTTATGAAAAGTTTTGCCTTTTCTTTTTTTTTTTTGGGGAGAGGGGGTATTAAACCCCGAAATTTTCCCTCTTCAATGGCAACGAATAATTATAAAGTGAGAATTTGTATGTAACGAATGTTAACGCGTTGTGAGGAACTTCTCAACACAAAACAAATTGATGGTTACAGTTAGCGATGTCTGAAAGTTTATTCCCGGCAATTTCCAGATTAACCAACTTCGGTAAAACCTGGGAGGGGTAATTACATGTAAAAGAAACGCAAAATACTGTTTAACATTGATTTTTTTTTATATAAATTGAGTACAGTGTATATTTATCTTTTTAGTTATTATTGAAATATTGTATTACATGTACTTATTTTGGATGGTTTTCCCTTATTTTATCGATTTCTTTTAATACAATTACTAAATTGTGTCTTGGTTTTTGGTAGGGTTGTTAAATCATCATTTTAATATAGAAAATGAATGTTTTAAAATTCTTATTTCTTATAATGGATTATTTTATTATCATAATATTAATTAATTAATAGGTTTCACCCGCGCAGGTAATGCACCTCCATTATTGCGTATTGCATGAAGGAAAGTAGTTAGGTTCATTTAGGCTTGGTTAGGTAAGGCAAAAATGCGCAGTATATAATGTAGGATATTATTTAAGAATAATGAACTATGAAGAAAGTAGATATAAAAGTACGAAAGTTCTTAAATAATATCTTACATTATCATGTACTGTAGGCCTACTGTGCATTTCTGGCTAACCTAACAAAGCTTGCATGCAACTCTTTTCCTTCAAGCAACACGCAACTGCGGTGGAAAAGTTGAAACAAGAGCCAGTAGCCCATGTGCAACAAAATAATAATAAAATTACAGTAAAACTAGTGATTTTAGGTTTTAAAAAAATTATTTACTGTGTTTTTTATTTTATTTGTTTTTTAATCGTTTCTACTGAAAAATATTGTAATGAAATGGGAGGGCAATGTGCAAAATGAGAAAAGCATTATTTAGTACTGTATAAGCAGTAGAGAACCCCGAAATACAAGAATAATGTCGCATTGTTATTTAAAATATCAATTTTGGTAATTAATTTTGATAAATTTATTATTATTAAAAGCATTATAAAGTTCTCAATTTGAGAAAGTGACATAAAACCCCATCTTTTTAGTTCAAATAAATGATTAACCTTCGTAATGAAAACATTTAAAAATAAATTCAAAAACACGAATTTTTTTTTTTTTAAAGAAATTTACATAGCTAATTCTATGTTTTTATGTCACTTAAATTTAAAGTGCAAAAAAATGTGTCGTTTAAGCTTTTTTTTTTTTTGTTTCGGAGAAAGAAAAATATTTTGATACAAAATTTTGACGCAATAGCTAATAAAATATCGCACTTGTTTTCTAAACGGAGGTTTTATTTAAATTTTCAACCTCAATTTTTATTTTATTTTCTGATGGATCCTCGCGATCAATTTTATTCGTGCGTGCCATTTTCCGCCCGCACCCCACCCACCTGCGCATAATAGAGCGCCGGCGTTGGAGATTAATTCTGCAACAGTGCGCCACCTGTTGGAAATTGTCAGAAGAAGCGATGGAGCTAGAAAGCCGCTTTTTCATCTTCCAATACAAATAGCGTAGCATCTCCCACTCACTCTATCACTCTCGTATTCGTTTTCAAAGACGAAAAAAGTTCCCTAATTAAATGAGTTGAATGCTGCCGTAAAATGTTGTAGAGAAATTTCTCAAGAATTTTAATGCAGCTTTTGCTCCACTCTGTTCGAGCCCCACCACCACCCACCTCACACCTACGCCCTCATCTAACTGTATATTTCTCTTTTAGTGAGCGTTTATATACCCGTTGGGGAATGTTGTTTTTGATTTCCGTTTTTTTAACTCATCCTCCACCCCTCCCTACCCTCTCTCTCTCTTGTTCATTCTCTCCATCTCATTCTTCTTTACGAATACTTTATCTCTTCCCCCACTTCCGAATATTTATCCATCACAATATTCTTCTACCTATACAGGCAGGTCTCAACTTTCGTATCACACGTTTTCATACCTTAAATTTCGACTTGCGTAGGTGGCAGTTGGGATTGTTTTAGTTCGGTTTTTGTACACGATTCTCCCTGTGCAAAAAAAAAACATTTTTGCAAATTTTTATTGAATAGTTTGCCTTAAGAAAAAGTCAGTTTTTTTTATCAGAAATTGCAACAAGCTATGTTATAATTTTAATTGTCTAATAAAACAAAGCCCTTAAAAATGCAAATTAATTACAATATTTTAAAGAACAAGGAGTACCTATTACATAGCAACTGCATAGTGCGTTTCAAACGCAGTTTCAATGCAAAAAAATATCTAAAATATTTTACAATTTATTCAAGTCTTAAAACTTAAATTGCCAAAATAATTTCATTAATTCGAAAACTTTAACTGAACTACTTTAAAGTCATCGTTTAGTTTTATTATTAGATGTGAATTTTTATTTTTTTAAATTAATTTTTGTTCTTACGGACAAAATTGTAACATACACAAACGCTAAACAACAAAAGAGGACTAAACAAGGGAATAAAAATAATGTAAACATACTAAAAATTAATTACGACATTGTACTAGAGCCCCTGTAAGTAGAGGGCATTTAATGTTTTGGGGTAGCTGTTCCTTTTTTTTTTTGACGAACCCTTTCTATTTGTTTAGATATTTATAGTACATATTTTCAGGAAACATTTTGTGTATAGAAAATTGTTGAACTGCCTGGAGTGTGCATAGCTCGGGTTGGTCGGGCGAGAGAACGTTTTTCTCACTTTGTTTTTAATCGAATTAAGAAAGAATAGCTCATGCATTTAATTTAATGGCATTCATATAGTAGAAGTTGGGTAGGGAGAATTAAAAAAAAAATGATGGGGAGAGGGAGTTGGAAGAGAGGGAAGAAAAGGGTAAAGAGAGATGTTTTAGCCTCGAGATTTTAGCTTCAATTTTATAGTTATTTTATACACATTGTCATCATGTAGTTATTTTAATCATCGATTCTCTCTCGCTTTTTTCCCTTTCCTTGATTTTAAATGAGAGTCGGAAAATGTATTTAATGAGAAAAGATTTCCTTAATTGATTTACAATGTTTACGACTACGTTATTATTTACAGCAATAAAAAATATATAATATCTCCGCAATTAATTTATGGAAATTACGTTTGATACGCTACTCGTACACTTAGAGATGTTGAGGTGATTTATGAATTCGTTTTGCTATCCACGATAGTCCATCCAACAGACCGGATCCCGTTTTACCCGAACACTCTTGAACGTACCATTTAATATCTCGGGAAAGTCTTCTGAGTCTTGCACTATCAAATCCTAATTTTTCGCTAATTTCGTAAACTGTCATTGCGTTGGGCATGTCCTGTAAGAACGTCATTCTTAGTTAAACTTTGAATAATAATAAAGACAATTAAAATGAGACTTACTTGCTTGGTAGCGTAAACCAAGACTTCTTTAAACGTCAGTTCCTCGTAGTCTAACATTCTCCACAACTCCAACTTAACGTTTTCTAAGTTTTCGCGATCACAACTGTCGACGACAAAGATTAAAGCCCTTGCACCCTGGGCAAAATGTCGGATGTAACCGCGATTCTCTGCGTTACCATACACATCCCACAACCAAAAACTGAGGTTATCATGAACGATTACTTCGGCGTTATAACCGCGCTCCCGTTTAGATGGAAGTTCTTTACCTATTATATTGTATAAAATGGTAGTTTTTCCCGAATCTTCAAGTCCGAGCAGTAAAACTTTCTCGTGCCATTTTTTTTCAGAGGAACTTTGGAAAAAATATGTGTAGATATTGCCCATTTTACATGTAAATAGCTGATATAATTTTATAAACTAAACTGAATCCTGCGACGTGCTTGTATTTATCTACTGTAGAAAGTTTAGAATGGAGGTCACGGCGCATGTCTGGGATAGGGGGAAAACCAATAATATTATTGTGCGCGCGATCTTTCCTTCCAACATTTTTATGAGAACGTGGAGGAGAAAACCCCAATATTATTGTTTACACGTTGCAGAATTTACGTAACGATGACTCCATCCGATGAGTCATTATTTTTTATTTTTATAGAACGTCAGTGTTATTCAAAGTAGGCGGGAAATTTTAAAAGGTTAATAAATTTGGCGGATTTTAGATTTGCAGGTAAATATAAATTTATTTTAGAGGCGGGACCGTATATACAAAAATTATTTTAAAATCACCAAATGCTATGTGTTTTACATTTAATTCAGCGTTTGATCAAGGAGTTATTTAGAACTTATTTAATATACTCGTAGAATTGATTGTGCCAGTCAGGGTACTCATTTGAATATACTGTACTTCCAAAAACAAATTGCAGTCCATTTTTAAAAGCATTTCCAAGGCTTAGCTTACGCTTTTTAACGTTTCACTTCCAAATTATTAAGTTACGGATACAATGCAATAATTTAAAATTATAGGGAAAAAAAAGCTTTGTGGAGATCTTATTCATAAAAATTATATTCCAATGCCTTGAGTTAGTTGTGAACGCGGAACTTTGCTTCATTGACATGAAACATCTAGCAAAAATATTATAGCAACAGCATTATCAAACTCTACCTACTACAGTAATAAAAGAGAATACAATGTCATGTACTGCACATGTGTGATTTCGTTTTCCATTTATTTAAATTTTGCTGTCATATCGTAACTCGAGTTTCTAGGGCCACATCGCGGAAGAATTTTAATAGACATCTGTATAATTATTATGTTCGCACACCCAACGAAGGAGAGAATAAATTGAATACTGTTTTCACTTCTCGCCACAATATTATTAATAAAATCATTTGCTTATGTCATCAAGCATAATTTAATTACGAGTACAATTACTTGGCAAATTGAAAATTTTAAGGCGAATTTGAAATTTGCCGCGCTATCCACGATAGTCCATCAAATAAACCGGAACCTGTTTTTCCCGAACATTCTTGAACGTACCAATTAATATTTCGGGGAAGTCTCTTAGCGTCAAGTTCTAATTTTTCAGTAATTTCGTGAACTGTCATTGCGTTAGGAATGCCCTGTAATGAGGCCATTCGTATGGTTTTAATTTGAATATTAAATAAAAATGATTCAAATGGAACTTACTTGCTTAGTAGCGTAGACCAAAATGTTCTTAAATGTCAAGTTGTCGTATTCTGTCATTCGCCACAACTCGAAGTAAATCTTTTCTATATTTTCGCGATCACAACTGTCAACGACAAAAATTAAAGCCCTTGCACCCACACAGTAATGCCACCAGAGAGCGTGATTTCTGTCGGCACCATTCACATCCCACACCATAAAACTCGTGTTATTGTGAGCGATAGTTTCGGCGTTAAAACCGATTGTTGGTATTGTTTCAACTTCGTGTCCTAGTTTCATATTGTATAAAATTGTAGTTTTTCCGGAATTTTCAAGTTCGAACATTATAATCTTCACTCTGTTTTTTCCGAAAGAGCTTTTGAATACATTTGCGAAGATATTTCCCATTTCTTAAACGAATCCAAAATTAATGTCGAGATGTGCTTGTATTTTTCGATCTTCATGTGAGGGCAACGTAATGCAATTATTGTTTTCACAATTCTGTATCTACGTTACGAAAACGTCATCTGATGACGCTTTTGTAGTTGATAAAACGCGTATACTCGTACTATAACTTATGGAAATTAAAGGAAATGTAACGAAAAAGTCATAAAAATAAGTTTAGTTTAGAATTCTATTAATTAGTTAGCTGTGTTAACGTATACAAAAAAGACAAAAAAGTATAAAATTATGAAAAGGTTAATAAACTTTGCTGATTTTATTTTTTGAAGTTTTTTTTTAACGCTTGTTTTTAATATACCGGGTAATATATATTATTTGGACATTTGTAAGGCGATGTGTTTAATTTTACTTACATTCTCCACGAGACTGTGTATTGCGGGTGTTCATATTTTACAATTTTGAAATTGCTTCAAATAAATTGGCAATTTAATGTGTGTTTGCTTTACTTAGACAGTGTCATCAAGTACCGTATTATTTAAAATTCATGCTAATATTTGAGAGTTGGAGGACTTTTAGATATTTGCAATGCTATCCAAGATAGCCCATCGGATAGACCGGAACCCGTTTTCCCGGAACACTCTTGAACGTACCATCTAATATTTCGGGGAAATCTTCTAGCACCAAGTTCTAATTTTTCACTAATTTCGTGTACCGTCATAGCGTTGGGAATATCCTATAATAAGGTTTTTTTTACAGTTTAGTTTTGAAAACTAAATTAAAATGTGACTTACTTGTTTGGTAGCGAAAATCAAAATTTCTTTAAACGTTAGGTCGTCGTATTCTAACATTCTCCAAAACTGGGAGTGAACATGCACCATGTTTTGGCGATCACAACTGTCGACGACGAAAATTAATGTTCTAGCACCTACACTATAATGTCGCCAGAGAGGGTAATATATGTCGGCGCCATCTACATCCCATATCGTAAAATTCATGTTATTGTATGTGATAGTTTCGGCGTTGAAACTGACTTTCGGTATAGGTTCAATCACTTTTCCTAGCAATTTTTTTGTACCATTTAAAATAGTAGTTTTTCCCGAGCTAGCAATTCCGAGCATTAATATTTTCACTTCTATTTTGTTGAATAAATTTGCGTAGATATTTCCCATTTCTTAAGAATAGAGGTAGAGAAGCTACATGGAATCTCGAGATGTGTTCGAACATTTGTCGACCTAAATAAAGTAAGGGCGCAACGTGGAGGAGAAAACACAATTGTTTACACGTTTCAGTAACTATGTTACGATGACGTCGTCCGATGACTCATTATTATGCTTTTAATGTCGATAAAACGTTTAAAATTTACTGAAAAATTACAACAAATTGATTTTGTTTCCTGAAGTTTAATCGAGCAGTTTAGAGCAGTTAAAATAACTTTTTTTAAAAAAATAAATTACGTGTAGCCTACTGTAGCACTTATGATTTCGAATTTTTTATAGCTCTTTATTTGTTGGTTACGTTGGATGCGATAATTATATGGTTCAAAAAATACAAAAAAAAAATTAATTTTGATAATTGCTTTATTAATTATTTAAAATATATTTTTTATAATGGTTTATTAAAGTTTTGAGATATATATATATATAAATCAGGAACATAATTATAATACAGTATACAGTAAATTCATACTGTGTTTAAACATTTTTTACAATGATCTAAATTTTTACTTAGTTTAATGCGCTTTATTTAACAGAAAAAAAATGATTTTGGCAATTTATTTTAATGTTTAAACAACTAAATATTTTCATTTTTAGATTATTTCCACAAGTTAGTCGAGGCGATTGACAAAAGCAATAAATTTATTACTTTTTGTTTATTTTGTTAATGGTTAATGGAAATTTTCTAAATGCTCTTCTAATATTCGTTCCATTAATGACATTTTAAAAAATGCCTTCAGGTTAGAATGGCTGACAAGCTCATAAATCATAAGACCCGATTTTTCCCGAGGAATTTTAACGAATTCGAGATAAAAGTTTGAAAAGTTGGTCGATTGCAGCAATTGTGAATAATTAAGAGCGTCGCTAGAGGTCGTTCGAGTAGCTCAAGATAAGAGAATAAAGAGGAGGATTATCGGTTGTTGGGAATGCATTCGATTATCGAACTTGTTTTTATCAACTTTGAAGTTGCGTAGGCAGAAGGATGCGAAAGGAAAAATAAACAAGCTAATGATAATGATTAAGGTGACGAAGAAGGTGCTTTGATGTGCAAAAATGATCATTTGCTTATTTTAAAAGCCTTGCGGATAAAATGGGTTTGTTTAAAGCAAAAGCGCGAGCGAATTAGACTTTAATGAATTCATTACACGATTACTTGTTTGCTTATCGACTAAAGTGAACCTGGAAAACTGTCTTTTTCCTCTATTTATGCATCTAGATAATATCTTTCTATAGGTAGGAAATTTGGAATAGAGATTTTCATTTAAAACGCGACTGGATGAAGCTACTCATTCAAACATTTTACAATTACAGCACACATCTAGATTTAGCGGATAAAACTTAATTTAAGACTTTGCTGGCAATGAAAGAAGTTCTAGCAAAATGATGAGATTAAATTTCCACAAACAAAATTTAGTTGAAACATTCTTTTGAAACAAATTCAAAACTTAAACGAGCCTAAAAACTGTGTATATCTGGGTAGACCTACAAATTTACCATAAATAGGGTGACCAAATAAGGATGCCGTGTTTCAGCGCGGTGGCTCACAGCTTAATAAACAGCTTACAAACTAACTTCGTATTATTACAAAAAATATACATGTGGTTTATTTGAGTTTTTTATTTTAAATTTCAAAATGTTTAACTTGAATATACAGTAAGAGCCGTCTCATTTGAAAGGACCATGAATTATTTATCTCATATACATTAATTGAATTCATCACAGTTCTCACTTTATTATTAGAGAACAGATTTTTAATTTTTTAATGTCTGTGTACGAATAAAGAAAATGGACTGGGGTAATATGTTAAACTAGTCTTAATTGGGTAAGTAGCATTTACCCTAAGAGTTTGTTTTAACATTTTTCAAATTAAAATATTTAAATTTTATATCAAAAGCTTTTATTTTCGTTTTTCAATTTTTTTCTGTCATTAATTGCAAAATATGTAATGATTCCAATAATAACTTTAAAATTTAATATTTAATTTTATTTTATTTCTAAAGTCATTTTTCTGTTTACTTTTGGTTAAAGCAAAAGAAAATGGCATTTAATTTGCGCATTATTATATGGTATATATCAGGGTAAAATCATTAGAAATATCGATTTGGTTCGATCAGATTATAGGTGTGCTGATCGATAAATTATGTAGAAATTTACATTAATGATTAGCGCATTATGATTCTGTGAAGCCTAATAATACGTAAGTCTCTTATGAATAGCGTTTTTAAAGTAAAAGTTTGCATTATCATTGCGATGTGAGTTGGAACAGGTTGCACACTTTCAGTACTGTTCTACTTAGCTTGGCTTATTTAAACTCGGAACCGCCTATTTTTTTTTTATTTTTCCAACGATTGATTTTTTTAAGATAACCAAATTAAAGTGCGCATCAAGCCGGTCGAGTTGAAATTACGATCGAGAGAGTGAGTGATAGAGAGAAATCAAGGTGGATCGGATCCGAATAAGAATTGAGAGATTAGTCGAGATGGGAAAGAGAGAGATAAAGGGAGAATGACTTAGATAAATGCAAATTCTGTGTATAAATTAGGTCGCACTAACTGTCGCCATTATGATAATGATTCCCATCATCTAACTTGTGCAATTGTAAACTATCTTTTTCCAGCGAAACATTTTCTTTCTTTTTTTTTTTTGCAACCGTTAATGCTTAGTTTGCGTGTTTTTTATACTTTCCGCAGCATTTTTATTCGTATTTTTAGAAATGTTTATATTACTCGTACAATGATACAAAACATGTCTATTAGAATTTCTCTAAATTGCTCGGCGCTTTTTTTTTATTGCTCATCACAACGGAGACGTTTTCTTATTTAACCGAGGTTAGCGAAATTATGGTAAAGGATATAAATTTTATTCAAGTTTGGATAACATCATTTTAAATTAACTGTAATTGCGGATGGGGATTTTTTAAATATATTTCAGCACTGTACAGTACATGTCCTGGTTATTAATAATAAGAAAATAAAATTTTCTATTTTTTATTAAGTTCATCAAATTTTTTAAATTGGTTAATTATAAATAAGTTATAAATGCACAATTATTATCGCACTCGATGGAATTAAAAATTAACATGGAATTAAACGTAGTATGGAAATCGATTTAAAACTAGTCAAAATTTTTTAATTAAATTACGGTTGTAAAAAGCAAAATTATAATTTCAAATTGATTTTTTTTGTTATTAAATATTAATTATTTTTGTTTAAGACAATTTATAATAATGGTGTGTTGATCAATAATTTTAAAACATGATGTGAATATAGAAAAAATAGTACATTGAAGAAAAAGAACTGCTGATAAATTTTTTAAATCAAGTATTTTAAATGCTTTGATTAGCATAGTGTCAATGATATTAAATTTTGTGATTTATTTTATTTACGTTTAATGCATTTTAATTATTAATTTAAATTATCCAAGAATAAATTTATTTTCGGTACCGTATATTTAATTTGAATGGAAACGTTAAGATTCATTATCTTAGTATATTATAATAACGCTGTTAAAAAAAAAATAGTCCCCTTAAGTGTATTTCTCATTAATATTCTACGTTATGTCGACGCGATTTCGGCGTTATTTCTCCCAGGACTTAACGATGAATGGCGCTCCTTATTTGACTTTTTGGTTTGTTGGTAAGAGAGACATTGTATCGGCGTATGGATTAGGGGAAGTGTGCACAGACAATCGAGCACTGGTAGGTGGTATAGCGTTGATAATACCTGTTGCTGTGAATGGCAGTCAGCCGTTGTGTTCCCATCCACATAAGCCAACCGCGTCATCTATCAAAGCCCACTGACAACCCAGCCACCCCACAGCTCATCATGACAATATACATGAGAGCAGACGATTTCAATCCAAATCCTCCTTGGAGAAATACCGTACATTTCCATTGCCATACTATGCGAGCAGTGCTGTGGCTGGTCATGCGTGCAACTTGTTGAGAAATACATCAGCTTATTTCAAGCCACTCTGGAGGTTATCAACAGCCTTCACGCCCAACGACAACAGCTCATTTACAATGCTTATTCCGACAGGATTTATAGCGCGCAGGCTTAAATTAAGATATATATTTTAAAGCGATGAAATATGTATAATGCGCATGCGCTGGAATTTTCATCGCCGCAATTTATATTAAGAAAAATTGGTACATCGAAATACGAAATATCTCGTACTATAGGATAGTAGGAGAAATAATCAAAGTACCTGTAATGTAAGGTGGACGTTCTCTTTTAGTTAAATAATCATTAAGCAACTTTTCTTTTCAGTTATTATCTCGTTATAGCTTAAAACAAATACCTAAAATAATATGTTAAAAGGTTCCGTTATACACTAAGTTATAGAAGAATGCAATTATGAGATGAATGATTACCAGACAATTTTGACGAAGCAACAGGTTACTATCGTTATAACGACAAGATCACCTCCTCGATGATATCTGGCCATACAACTGTCCACGATTCCTTGAGCAAATCCTTATAAGTGTTCTCACAATATAAGTGCTGTAAATTCTTTTCGGTTGATCGATTCCTCATTTTTTAAGTGGCGGTTATATTTGTTTATATATTTTTTTCCATTTGCGTCACTGACAGCTAAGTGAAAGCAGCTAATTTAGGTTATTAAATACTCCTAAAAACATCATTAATCATACTTTTAAGACGAATTCTTAAAAATTGACCTCGAATGATACTTTTGAAATTCTGGAACTGGAAATAATTTTAGAATAGAAATTTAAAAATTAAAATGGGCATGCAATTAAGAAACGAAACTTGGTGTGTTTTATTAAAAATAATTTGAATGGAAGATGAGAGTCAAATGCGATAGAAATGATGCAAAAATATATATATTTTTGGTCCTCACAGCCAAGTTTATTGAGGAAATTTTGCTTTAAAAAAATGCGTTTGCAGTGCTCTAGTGCACAAGTGTAAATTAAAAATGGCTTCGGTTTTGAATTATATTCGGTTTTTTTTTTTGTTTTAGTCTATTATTTTTTTTTTGGTGGTAGCGACACCATAGTTTTAGTCACTTTAAATAACAACAACTTAGATCAGAAAAATCGAAGTTTAAATTAGCTTGGCTTGTGTTTTTTTTTTTCTTTTGGGTAAAAAAACCTATTTTGCCTTTGTTATTTTCCAATTATTTTAAGTTGAAATAAGTTCCGCTTTAAGCTTTAATTTGTTTTTCTGCTCTATTGAATGCGAATGGGATCTTCATCATATCCATAAAAGTGACCACGTACGTAAAAGTAGCCGAATACAATGTACGGTACCCTAACAAACAGTTTGATAAAAACAGATCAATATAATCTTGTTGTTTATTTTAGAAAATCATACGTTAGCAACCAACACACAACCACCTTTTTCATTTTTTCTTGTTGCTCATTTGCAAATTTAATGGCGCGTGTAAATAGACACGCACGAAGATAGGGAAATAATTTATGGTTTGGCTACACTGTATTCACGTGTGTGAAACGTCATGAGTGTGTTGTTGCTGGGTAGGCTGAATAAACCATTGGTTCGCGGACTAACTTTTAGCCGTACGTGTGTTTAACCTAATAATTATCGCATAGATTAGACTTTTGCTTTGTCTAACCGATTTTATGAATTTAATATACCGTTGTTTTATTACAAAAAGAAGGGCGAATTTGCATGAAGGATTTCAAATACATGTAGACTACACTGTTTGATATTTAATCGATTTTACCTATCAATTATTTTTGTTTATTTATTTGTTTTTTAATTATACAGACGTGGTTAGAAAAACAATTTTGACATTCGTATACGCGATTGAATTTTTTTAATTGAAAAAGTTCATTGTACTTTACACTATTTTTAATAATTTATTTTTGGTTTTACTCAAATGCATTACATTTTTATGTATTAGAGGGTGAATTACTTCAATTTTATTTACTCGAGTTCTATGCGTATCAATTATTTTTTGATAGTTTCCATTAAATTTTGGCTCTCACTTAATGCTTTTAGTATGAAATTTTTAAATTTAGCTTAAATCTTGATTTTAAATTTTGAAGTCGGAAAAAAAATAAGTTTTAATGACAAACATAATTTATTTGAAACGATTTTTGGGAGCAAGCAGTATCAGAACCTGAACGAATTTTAAAGATTCCGCAGCCTACATAAGTTATTTCAGATAATTACATGTTTCTTCTTTTTCTTACAATTCTTTTTTGATAGCCGCAGTATAGACTTAATTACATCTTAAGACAATTTGAGGTCAAAAGAAAACTAGATAAATAGGATTTTTAAAAGTAGTAAATAAATAAAAAATCTAAGCGGATCGAAATTATGTACCAGCAGTTATCTCGTGCAAGCAAGTATCTTTATTTTCGTTTTTGCGTATTTTTATTAGTACATGTACATGTGCTTAAATGAACCCTCGCCTAGTACTAGAGCAAAATGTAGGCTACTGATTACACCATGGGCGACTGCATGGTAAGGGGAATCTACAATCCTGGAGTGACGTCTTGGTGATCCTTGATCTGCGTCGAGTTTAAATAAATAATTTTTTGTTTTTAAATTATATTTTGCAAATTTAAGATATCTTTGCCAGATGATCTAAACCTTGCTTTCAAAGCTATGTTTTTTTCATGTAACTACGAGTATTATGGAAGTCGGTATTTACCAATTTAAACTGATTTTATAATGTTTGACAAAGTTATAAAATAGCAAACAAATGTTTGACAATAAGAGTTCATCTTGATTTTATAAAGACACTATAAATTTAATTAATGGTAAATTTCTTCGTTTTCTTTTTAAATTGCTAGTGCTAAATGTCAATTGACTACGCACGAAAATCAATGCTAAATTTGGATGGAGAGATTTTAATGAAATGACTTCAGTACTGTGTTCAAACTAAATCTATTAATTCAAGATACTGTAATACAATCAAGATTCAGAATCGAACCAACTTTACACCAGTTTGTGGTTTCAATTACTGGAACCAGCTGTTAAATTATTATGCATGATGACTACTTAAATGAATTAATATACGACCCGACAAAATAGCACCAAATAAATTAAGAAATAGCAACTTCACATCTATTATTGAATTAACTCGTAATTTAGGAATATTCTCAAATTGTAAAGAATAGAGCTCTTCACAGCTATTTTGTCATAGAGGATGTCGTTTTCTGCCTAATATTGTTGGATATATGGATTTTCTTTGCGAGTGAGAAGTATCGAGTTGTCATCTGAAAAAGGCAGAAGGGAGGGGGGAGCTGAGAAGGGGATGGAAGTTTGTTTGGAATATCTTTAATCTTTTGATCCATCACACACTCGATTTCTGTTGTTGTTGTTTCTCGGACTCTACGGAGCATGCGCGTCTCTCGTCAAAGCCAAGTACAACTTCACGGATGTCGCTTGACATTTTCCTGCGAGATCTTATACTAACCATTTTTCGATATGTTTCTTTCATAAATAGAATACGGTTCTATCTACTCGCCTATTTTCTTTGGCTATCGATTGAATTCAACGCACTTTCTCGTTTTATGAGCGCTTCTAACACTCCCAACGTTCCATTTTTTTTTTTTTGTTCTATATGTATTCTTTATATTTTGTTTTTTGATTTTATTTTATTTTTTTTTTAAAAAAAAAGTACGCATCTGACGTTGAATATGGTGAAACCTCGATTTTATATTTATAAATAAAAACGATATATACGGAAATTTATTTTTTGAAAAAATATGTACGAGTATGTACTGTATATACCAGATGTAAAATTGAAAGAAAATTATTTGCCCGCTTGTTGCTTCTAATTTTATATACATTTTTGACTTTTGTTGGAGCTTTCGTAACAAAATTCTCAAAGGACGTTTAAATATTTAATATTTTTTTAAAAAAAAACCTATTTGATGAGTTTTTCAGTAATAGGTTTTTTTTCTTTTCAACGAATGGCTAAGCCTGTTGGACCATTAAGGGAATTCGCGACGCATTTCCATTAGCGACTTTTTTTTAGCAAGGCCAGCGAAAAATCTTGACCAATAAAAAAAATCTGGCATTTTTTTAATGATATCGTAGGTCTATTGTTTTAAATTTTAGTAATGGGCATGAATTATTTTTGCATCGCACTAATAAAAATTTCTTTTAAATATTTTAAATGAAATTTTTGATTAATATTTTTTAAAAAAAGAAATTGATTTGCAGCCTATTTAAATTTTAGATTAAGTTCAATCAAAATAATTAACATTTGTCATTTAAAAAATTAATTTAAAAATGCTCAATTAAAATATTTTAATAATATATAGTAAATTAAAACTTCAATTACTTTTTTTTTTTTATTAATTAACAAAAATTGAAAGTACTGTAGAATCTCAATCATGGGTGTATTACCGTACAGTATTTTGTAGACTGACCTTATAAGGGTGGCTGATATAAAAAATGGAAAAATAAACATTTTGCGAATAAAATGTATTCTATGGCTAAAAAATAAACTTTTTAACAACATTTTAAGACCAAAAATGTATAAAATGCATTGCAAGCATTTTAATTATGACTCGGATATTCAATTTTCTACTGTATTTTACAAGCCTTTTCAAAAACATTATTTATTACAGAAACGTGTAATTGGTTATAACCATTGCTATTATTTAAAAATGAATGTAACAATATTATTAAAAAGCTTGAAAAAAAAAGTTCTTTATAAGATTTTATTTTAAAGCTAAAGTATTTTTTTTATTATTGAAAACGGTATTATGGTATTCAGTAATCGGTCGATCGAGATTGCACTGTATTTTGTATGCCGTAAAAGTATATCGCAAATTTTATTCAACTCTGTCCATTCTCATGCGAATCAAACGGTTATATGCGTGAACATGCGTACTGATTTAGTGATTACCCATATGTGTGTGTTTGCACAAGTGAATCTATAGCTTTGTGATTTTTATCGTTGTCTGACGTCGCTCTGGTTCTTCTGGAACTTCCTCCCGAGCTCACTTAAAATTCGTCATTTTTTCCTTCTTTCTCTCTCCATTCAACGTGGAATTGAATCTGCAATATATGACAATATATAGCCAATATGCGCATTTGTCAGACTCTTTCGCTTCAATGTTTTTACTCCATTTTGCATACATTGAAATGGGACCAAAGTAACCTTACGTTACGTTACGTGCGAGTTCATGCGCGAGGGACTTTACATATTCAAAACTTGAAATCCCAATCCAAAAAAAAAAAAAAAAAAAAATTTTTTTTCCCCTTTCGTCCGATTTGGTAAAATATTGTTTTCTTTATACATCTTGACTGTTTACGCTGAACTGACTCTGCTTTGGATATGCTGATTTTGTTTAAGAACTCCGGGAGAAGTGAGGAAAAAATGTCAACGGCCACCAAACATTTTAAATCTGTTATTACGCATTCTTTCCGTGACAGTTAGAGACTGAAAACATGTTGGAGTGGATTGTTTATGCGGAATATTAAGCCCGTGTTTGTTTTTCAAAGCGACTTTCTGTTTGTCTTAAATATTACGGACAAAAGAAAGCTTCCCGAGTCATATTTTTAACTACGTGTCTAATGAAATTATAAACATGTAATACCGGTGCCGCCATTTTAAATTTGGTTTATTTTTGTATTCAAAATTTAAGAAAAGAAGTAAATGTTTGTTAGATAAGCGACCAAACAGTATCTTGTCAGGTGCCGTCTACTCGTAAAATGTCAAATCATAAAAAAGTTAAACTTATAAAAAAGCAATTATTTTTTAGGCGATTAATTATTCAATTAAAATTTAATTTAATTAAAATTTAAAGTTTTTGTTAATTTTAAAATACTGGGTTAGGTTCCTTCTAACTTTAAGGTCTTGTGGAAAAGAATGCTTCATATTTTAATAAACTTTTTATGCGTGTGTATATTTTTAATCGGGGATTTATATTATTAAATTTATTTAATTAAAGTTTTAATTTACGAATTGATTGTGATTTTATTAATATTTTTTTTTTATTTTTAGTTTTCCAACTGCTCATTGAAATCATCTCAGAAGTTTGGAGGTGATCTTCATTTTTCCGGGTAAGATTGTTATTTATTTTTATTTTTTAATATTTAAATTAAAGTGGTAAAACTACGAAATTAAATAGTTATTGAGAAACATTTAAAACTCAAGTTTTGTTAGGAACAAATATAGAGGGTGCTAAATATGTTTTACAAAAACATCCAGACGTCGCTTTGCGTTCTCTCGTTCATTATCTTCTACTGTTACTGTGCATTTCTTATTTCTATTTATGGATGTGGTCTAAAAGTTAAAAATATGGATCGCACAAAACCTTTGTGAAGTCAAAGACTTCAAAATCAGCAATCAAATATTTTTTACTTAAATAAAACTACTGTAACTTCGCATATGCTAAATTTTTAAATCTTTTATTATGCAAAATAGTGGCTCATTGACTTGCATAACCTAACTTAGCTTTGAAAATACAGTGGTTAATTCTAGTACTTTTTTTTTTTGCTTGAAATACAGTAGGCTAAAAGATGTAGCTTGGTTTTCGAGGCTGTAGAAATATTTTATAGACGTATTAAACTTTTCACGCCTCAATCGTTACATTTTATTCGTGAATGGGATATAAGACTGGCGATTAATGAAGTAACGATTATGTAATAATAGTTACGGTAACGCTCATTTCATCATGTTTCCTACGCACATTTAGCGTATAATCTTATTTTTAGCAAAGTATTGTGTACGTTATAAACTACGAGGCTATGTTGATGCTCGAAAATTAAATTAGCAATCCCGTAGATGATTAGTTTAACGCGTAAAATGCGTTGCCTTGTATACCTTATACGTTACGTAATGGACCAAGCGCGTAATTTAATCAAATAGCGTGTTGTGTATGTGCTGTGTGATACGTTTATGGATCAAAAGCCTAGATTTTTTTATTATTATTATTTCAGTATTATTATTTATTTACTAAAGCAAGGCATACGTTTTTTTTTGAAGTTACGGTGAATTATTTGTCGAGCACGATAGTTTATCGATTGCTCAATATCTCATTCGTTTTTTAATTTAATTTAACCCTTGTTTTTTATTACAATTATTTTTAAACTGTCGCATTTTTTTGTCTGGTGAGTGAAAATTTATCAGCTTTGAAAGTGCTTTTTTTAAGGCAAACATAATTTTTTTTTAAAGTTTTAAACGTATACATTTTTTTTGTTTTTAAATTGAAAGTCATGATATACTGTAAATAAGTGGTTTACAAAATCAGAATTTATTTACTTTGACATAATTAATTATTTAGAGATTTCTTGTGTCTGGATAAACTTGTTCACATTAATTTGGAAAAAGTTTTACTTCATGATAAATAGTTAATAAAATTTTGGATATCGGCAATAATTTTCAGTTAATGCATATTTTATTTATAACGGACATAAATACTATACTATGTCAGGTTACTTTGAAAATATTTTCAGTGAGATATTTTTTCTGAAAAATAACTTAAAAAATACTTAGTGTGTTAACAAGTCGGTGAGACGTGCTCTGAATGAGACTAGGATAGGCTCGGTTTTTTTTTCAACTTTGAGAATTTTTGGTATTCATTTTTATGTTTTTATCTCTTATCACAAATATTCTTATATGGACAAAAATAATTAAAATGTTTACCTAAAAACCCTCAAATTTTGATTTTGTGGAGTGGTGCAAATTACTCGTAATAATTTAGAACCCGGAAACAAAGTATGTCGTAATCAGAATTGACTTTAAAATGCATTTATAGTTTAAATTTTAGTTCAGTTAATATGACTGCCAAGAAAATATGTATTTTCAAATTAAAAGAATGATAAAAACTGTAAATAAGCAAAAATTCGGTTATAAAATTAATCTTTTATTGTCATTTATCATAATAATATATTGGCCAGCCAATTGGAGATGGGTTTACAAATTGCACCTGTGAACCCGTGATTGGTTGACCCATCTACAATAATACATTACTCTGGAACGACCTCTGTCAGTCTACGCATCTTGTACATAGTATAATAATATCATTATGATTATTTCGCATGCTTTTAAGCTATAACATATTATAATATGTTTGTATAATATATGAATAGGAAACGTTTTGCATTTCCTTTTATATTTCTTTATTTACAATATTTTTCTATTTATATTCGGATATCGTGCGAGTAGCAATCGCTTTATTTCCACTTTTATGAAAAAGTTTAAAACAAAAATAATTATATTAAAAAACAATAAATCAATAAATAAAAAATACATTTTACCGGTTTCGTAAATGCTCAATTTTGTACAAAACTTTGATACATAAAAGAAATGTGTATACATGTTTTTAAAAAAAATTATTTTAAAACAAATACCAAATGTCATTATTAAATATGTTAATAATTACCGAGTTAATTATTGTTGTTTTATTAATATATAAAAAAAATTATCAACATTGAATTAATGACTTTCGATATTTATTTCTTTATATAAATAACATAAAAAGTACATATTTAATAATTATTACGATATTAATAATAAAATAATAATCAGAATAAATAAAAACTTACGCATTATAACAGGTAAATCGAACAACAATGATCGTGTTACTTTTATGATTAACATTTTATGACGTATGATATATGCAAATGTTATGATTAATAAATAAAATCGGCGATAAAATGAAAAATAATAAACGCAGTTTATTTGCGCGTACATCGAATTATTATTACAAAGTTACGTGTTCATTTTCACCCTTCAAATTACTTTATTGCCAAGTTGAAGTTATTGAAATATTATTGCAACTTTGCCTTCTCATATCATGTTAAGTTCGGCAAAGGAATTTTATTTTTTAAAGAGAAAATAATAATAATAAAAAGATATATTACAAGCTTATTGACATTTATTACAAATTAATAAGAAACCAGCGCTTAATTTGTACGTTACTTATTGCGAAATGCGCCATGAAATTGAGGCAGTTTAGGTCTGAAAATGGCTTTTACTATTATGGAATTTCTTTTTTTTTTTTTTTACATATAAAAAAAAAAAAAAGAGCATGAGTTTAAAAGCAAACTGCAGTCACTACTCGTATAGTAAGGAGTCTTTATTAAAACGCGATTGAAGAAACAATTTTTTTATTACGTGTTTGTAACTTTAATATTTTTAATTGAGATCAAAAGTTTTAAAATGCACATTAATAAATTTAATTTTCATTTCTACAAACAAGATTTAGCAATTTTTTTTATTTTTTTACATAAAGTTAATTACGGTAAATGTACCCAATAAGGGACAATAATTTAAATCTTGATTTTATTATTATTTTTATTATAATTTTATTTTGTTAGCCACAAAGAAGATGTAGTTAAATGGTAAAACAAACTGAGATAAATTCAAAACAGGATTTAATTAAAACTACATATTCAGGTGGATAACGTTGTCTTTTGATTTAGATTAACTATTATGCGCTCTTCGATTTTAAGTATTTACTTAGGTTGGTTTTATAACGTAAGCATCCGTTTTTTATTTGACGATTTTGCATAACGCGAGGTTGTTGTTTTTTTCTTTCACGGGTGATTTTATCGCCTTGTACGAGTACTAACTGCAGTTTGACCAGTTGGAGAGTTTAGTCGTAAAACTAAAGATGAAAAATTAATCAGGAAAGTGTATGTGTTCGCATGAAATGTTAACAAATCGGCGTGCGCGCAGTTTCAGCTCTTCTTTTTTTTTTTTTTTTTTTATTTCCAATTTCAACCGAGATAGTAAATTTTACGGTTAGTGTTATTACCCTAGCGCACTAGTCGTACTAGTACCGGTCTTTTATGATTTACACACTTTCCAATATAAATTTCGAAATAAGTTAAGTCGGAAGTGGAGAATTTGTTACGTTTGGCGCGATTTTCGTCGCTCGGAACAACAAAATTTTAGAAAATTTATGTTAAAAAGAAATGCGGGGGTGATGTACGTAGTTGGGAGTGATTGAGAGGGGAAGAAGCAACAAAAACTCATCGTTCGGATCAACAGATGAATTATTTAAAGATCCCAGTATAAGTGCTCGTGGTTTTCGTTACTCTAAAGTCCATTAAACTGCGCGCCCACAAAAGACTCGCTCACGTTCTCTGAAGGATTTCATGCATGTAAATGAAGTCGCTAATGCCCATTTCATCAATTATTTAACTGCATCTTAGCAATGGACATTCTCTCCATTAAAATAAGATGATGGAATTTTTAATCTTATTTCACTGAAATTCGATATGCACCGCCAATCTTCACAAACAACGATCGGAAAAATCTCTAAAAGACTGTTTATTCTATTTAAAATTTTTTTTTTTTTTTTAATTTTTATTTGACAATATTGGTTTCAAATTGGAAAACTTTTAAAATTTTGAATTTAGATACCGGTAATTTTTACATTTGTTTTGAGAAAAATACGGATGTTTAAATTATTGTTTTGTCAGTTTGCAACAATGTTAGAGAATAATACTGCATGTGAATTTTGAAAAATATTTTTCATCATCATATCATTGTTATCAAAATGGGAATTTTTCAATTTAGAAGTTAGATTTTTTGTGTTGTCATTTTGCGTCACTGTTAAGTTCTTTTTCTGTAATAATATTCAAACGTGTTTTTTTAGATCTTCCAAATGCGTCTGATATTTGCGTAAAGATATTTAAGTTGTCATGCTTTTCTGGTAACGTAATTATTAATTGGAGATTTTTGTTCACATTTTATATATATACTCGTATATATATATATTTTTTTTTTATAAAATTACTTTATTAAAAAGTGGAGTTTTGAAATGCATTTTTCGTTTACAAGGGTTTTAATCGTAAATAACAAAAATACCAAATCGATTTACAGTATTTAGTTATTTTTTCACCAAATTTCGATTTTGATTTTGTGGATTGATTAGTAATCCGCCGATAATATTTTGCGGGTGTGTGTTTGCGGATAGTTTGGCGAGATAAAAGGTTGTGAAACACGATCTTCCTGCTTACGATTTACAGTAAGTGTCTTAAGTGTGTCTTAAATAATGAAGTCAATCTTGTTATTAGGTCTTCAAAGCCATGAATATTTGATGGCGAAAGAAAGAAAGGAATGAAGGAAAAGAAGCCTCGAGGTTGTACGTGTACGTGAAACTGTTTATTTGTACAGAATTCTAGTTTTAGCGACAGGAGTGCCAGTGTCGAGTTAAAATATTAACGCATCTAATACAATAGTCGTCGTGCAAATACACTTGTCGAATGTGTCAGCAAATAACGCTTGACAAACGGCTCTTGTAATTAATTTGTCAAGTCCGGTAGCAAAATTGGTTTTTCTTTAAATAAAAAAAGGAGCCCAACTATTTTTCACGCTTTTCTTTCCATCTTATCTGACAAAGTTGCATATTACAATAAGTTTCTAAAATAAAATTATTGCGATTTTATTTATTTATTGAGGTGACAATCACCTAAGCACTGAATTGTATATTGGCAAAACGAAGTGATTAAAATTCAAACGGCGATGAAGTTAATACAGTAGAAAACACAAACAACGAACCACACGAATTGAATGAATATTTAAGGCACGTATTTTTATAAAACTTTTGATGCATATTATATATTTTTTTGTATATTTACAGAATATAAAATTGTTTTGGTTATGTACGATATATAATATTGCTGTTGTCATTATTATTAATTACACAAATAGTGGTCAAACGTCGAGATGAATAATCACTTTTTAGGAGAAATATTCATGAGATCATTAGGAAAGCCGTTTCGGAGTCGTCTGCATATATTATAAAAAGGAACGAATCATCAAACGCGGACTCAATAATGTTATGGGTATTACGGAGCGGAAATTTTAATGGTTTTTTTACATTTTTTTTGCATCAGTATGCATATTCAATTTACATGTAGATGTTTTTTATAATAATAATAATAAAGCGTGTATTACTAGAAATAAAATTTAGGATGATGATTAAGATCTATAGCAGTGTACAGTATTTACGGTAGTATTTTATTTTGTTAAAATATCCAATTTTCAGATATTTTCTTAATAAAATTATCTACCGGCACTACTGAAATTGCTCAGGTTTTTTTTGATTTATTGGTATTTTTAATTTTATCAGGTTTTTTTTAAAAAAAATTGAATTTTTTGATAGGCCAACGGCATTTTGGAATATTAGATTTGTAAATTTTTTCAATACTCAAATATTGAATTTTTGCTATTTGTAATACAATACATGTACACTGTACTGTATGTGATTCTGTGGGAAATATTTAAATTTTGGTGGGGAACTTTTATTTGGTTAAAGTTTTCCTTTGGTAATAATTTGAATCGTTGAGATTTAGAATTTGTTTTGATTTTTTGACTATTAAAATTATGAATATTAGACTACAGTACTTTATATGTATAAAAAAATTCTATTGTTATACTTGAGTTAAATATTTTTTAAACGTCACCCCAAATTAATATTTTAATATTTGGCGTCACGCAAATTCTAGATTCGTTCCCTTATAATTATTTTGACTTTTATATAATTAATTTGCATAGCAATAATTGAGATTACGAAATTTTGTACAAATATAGTTTACTGAAATTTCGTGCATAAACCGAAAGCGATGATTAAACGCGGTTGGGGTATACACTATAATATTATATAGGATAAATGAGAAGAGTAATTTTTTATTGCAACAGGTCGGCCTGAAATACTTTTACGAGGCTATATAATTTTTATCTACACATATACACACATTTTCTACCTGCGTTTTTTTTCGCTCTTTCCTTCACTAATATTGCTATTAAATTTGAGTTATATCGATGCGGTCCGAGCTGACTTAACGACTATTTATCTGCGGATCGCTTTTCCCTACAACTTTTATTTTTACGAGACTTATTTTATTTATTTATTTATTTATTTTTTTCATTTACGAAGATGAGAACCGCTAGTTCCAACTTCTTAGACGTTATCAACACGGCACGTTGGTATTTTAAATTATTGCTCTTATTGTTATTAATAATTTTATTGCTAATTTTGCCTTGAATTTTATTCGGTTTTGGAACTTTTTAAATTTTGTTTTCTATTTTTTTAAAATAAATTATATTGCTGATTTCAATTTACTTACAATGCGGTATCTAATTTGCTCGTGACATTGTATTTGATTTCCCTAGGATTTAGTTAAATTTTATAAGAACGTTTAGATTTAAGCTACATGTACTTTTTAATAAATTCGAATGATTTTTTTTTTAAATTTAAATTCCTTTCCGGAGAGCGAGATTTGAAAGATTTATTACTTAATTTTGTAGGGCTTAATTATAAGCTTTTAAGAACTTCCACTATTTTTAAATTTTACAGAATTTATTTCTGATATTTAAAAAACTTATCTTTAAATTTTTAATGAAATGTTTTTAAATTTTGAAGAACTTATTTTTAACTTTTTGATGAAATTACAGTGTATTTCTAAATTCTGAAATATGCATTTCTTAATTTTGAATAATTTAATTCTGAAATTTGAATAATTTTTGTATTAAATTTTAAAGATCATAACTTTTACTCATTTATGAACCAACTTGGTTACCGGTAATATTTTTTAAAATTTTTCTTTGCGTACATATCTTTACGTAATTTAATTAAAGTTGTTTTTTATATAATTATAAATATTTTAGGAATCGTATCGGTGCTTTTATATTATTAGCGAACCGTTAGTTCTACTTTTAGCAGCACATTTCTAAAGCGTAAATGAAAACGACTAGCAAAACAAAATCCGTTATTAGGTTTTTACTTTGCAGCACGCAGCTAAATATTCTAATGAAAATAAAAAAAAGGTGAAAGAAGCTTTATATTTATATTACAGTATTATATAGCTTTCGTATAATATATTTTTTGAATAGCGAGTATGGAGAGATAGTTCTCCTGAACTTTGCTATATATACATCCTATACAGGCAGCATTACATCCAAACACGCTTTTATTACATCGCGTGAGATGATGCTGTAATTATTGCTTTATTGCACTTGGCCTGTCAAAAAGCCAATTAGAGTTTGACTTTAATCAAGAAAAGACACACTAGAAATACTCTATAACTATCTATCTACTGTACTGTATCGTCATGTTATAGGCGACAGAAACGATGAAAAATCACGTTTTCCTCAATCGCTGTTAATCACACCGATCGAATCGAAATGGATAGAAAGAGAGAAATGGTCTTTTTTTTTAATCTTTTGTTTTAACGAATTTTTTACAGTGTTTACTCGGAGATTTGTTGACGAGTTTTAATCATTAATTTTGTTTAAATTAATTAGTAGGAAGAGTGTTTGGTGAATGCGCTTTTTCCTCCGACACTCTCTGTCTGTCTTATTTTGCTGCTGCTTATATATTTAATTAAATTTGTATCAAATTATGCAAATTCTTAGCGCATGTTCGCTAATTGTTAAGTCGGTGATGCGAAATTAAATGAAGATGTGAGTGAAATTACAGCTGGGAGAAATGTTGACGTTATTTTGACTCGGAAAACATGAAGATGTTATGTTAAAATGGAGGAGTGAGAGATAGATGGAAAATAGTGAAATGGAACGGGTTCGTCTTCTCTATTTGTCATAATTTGTCAAGCAATTTATTCAGACGAGCAGCTTTATTTGTTTGGAAAAAATTAAAACTAAAAATTATTGACGTTTTATTAAAAAAAATGTTTGTTTTTCTCTTTCTTTTTTTATCTCTTTCTTTCGATTGTGTATTAGTCAAATGTCGATAGAACAAACTTTTAGCAAGGTTTGATGTTTTTGTTGTATCGATAAAGGCCGCGAAATAGAGTTTTTTTTTATTATTAGAATGCTTTTGCGATTAAAATAATATTTTTAATCCGTTAATTCGTAAAGCATTATTTTGTTTTTAATTTTACTTGTAATTCTACTACAAAAGTTAAACTTCAGCGATTTATGTTTTAAAATTTTGGGATTTTTCAATGAGATGTTACTTGAATACAGCATTTATCATTGATAAACCAATAATTTTTGTTTTACTAGTAATTATCGCCAGGCGCAAATTGCTTTTTAAGCAAACTTTTCCTTAAATCAAATATACTGTATTTTCAGATTTAACACATTTCGTTAAACTAATGATATATATATTTTTCGGTATTTAAAAGTTCAGATTTCGTTATGTAAAAAGTTGTATAATGGTCTTATTGTTGACGTTTGTTGTACCGACATTTACTTTTTTTTTTTTGCGTTTGATAATGTTTTACGTGAATTTTCTTGTCGACTGAACATCCTATTATACCGATTGATTTTTAACATTCGTGTAATATTTGAGTTCAGATTTGTAGACGTACATCCTCGCTAATATTACTTTTCTTATTACAAAAATCAGAAATTTAATCTCGTTACATTGAAACTATACTACGAGTATATTATACAGTATGACGCACTAAACGTTTATGCAACTTTGTCAGAATAACGATTTTTTTTTTAATCTAATTTCGACAGTGAAAAATTTCTTAGATTCTTCTCTATAATTATAAATAATATTAAAATTATGCGATGTAAATGAATCTAATAACATTAATTATGCTCTTTTAATGTTAGATTTTTTTATTATTATTATTTTTATAAAAGTGTATTTAAAAAAAATCCAAAAGTCGTCTTATCTAAATGATTAATGATTAAATTAATCTTTTAGAGAAAAAGAAGAGAAGGGGGAAAAAAAATAGTGATTAAGGTGAATTCTCTTAAGTGTAAAAATTAATGAACCTTCTAGAATCTAGATAGAGGTTTTTTTCTGTATAAAATGTGTCGCTAAAACTTAGTCAATTAAATGTATTAACTTGTGTCGAGCGAATAAGTTACGGGAACACTTATAATGTACCGTATAAAAAGTAATCCTTTGCTATTTCGTAGCCATACGCGATAATTTCACGCATACGCGGTTTACATATACAATTTTGAATTTTGGTTGGCAAGAATTTCATTATACGCGCTTTACGGATACAAATCGACCGAAAAATACATGCCGGAAAATACTTTTTCGTATGACTCGTCTCGTAATATGCGGATTCACTTTCAAGTAGCTTTTCTTAACTTGAATTTTGTCATTAAAATGTTTATAAGTGGTTTATTATAATTATTCCGTACTAAGTTTAAAATTTTGAGCTGAAATAGAAACGATATCTTCACGTATGATTCTATTCGCATCGCGTATAACAAGGGATTACTACACTTCTAAAATCAAAAGAGAAAATGAAGATACAGTAATTAAAAATGTTTTTTAAAAAAATGGTACCGGTACTTAATAAATTAAGAGAATGAAAAGAAAAAAAGACAGGCTTATTTAGAAAGTGTTAGTTGACTTTTGTATAAAAATAGAAAAATAGATCGTTGAAATCGTAATTTCGAGAATAACGTTGATGAACAAGTGCAAAAGAAACATTCATTTACTTCGAAAATAGAGTTTTTCCCTCTTGTCATATTGATTGTTTTACACTCTTAGCTCGATTTTTTTTTTTTTATTATTATTTATCTCGACAACATGAAATCCTTACAATTTGTATATAGGCATTTTAGGATTTGCATACAAATACAAATTCAATCGTTGGCATGTTTCTCCCCCCTCCATCTCTTTTCATTTCGGAACGTTTGGAGCGAGAGAGAGTAAGAAGTGGGTTGAATGGGTGGTGGGGATGCTAAGGTTTCATCGTTAATTGACGTGAGTTAGTCTTTTGACACGCAATTTGCTCGTATTAAAATTCTGTCTTATAATCAGTGAACGAGTGTTTTTGTTTCGTTATTAAAGAGCTTTTACGTACACGCGCGAACTTCTATACACACACACACACCTTTTTTTCTCCCTCTCCTGCCTATTTACACACGCGCAAAAAAAAAATACAAAAAAAAAAAAAAAAGAAGCAAAGTACTTAATATTGGATTTTTTGTTCACGTTTTGAACGCGAATTTCCACTTAACAAATAACAACATTAAAGACAATTTACCCGGACGTGCACGAAAAACAAATTTAGTATTAACTTTTTTATTATTGGGTTTTGCGCGCGTGCCTTCTCAATTGATTGATTATTGCAGTTGAATGCCATTTAATTTAAAATTCACGAAGGGTTTTTATCACTCCCTCCCTCTCTTGTAACGTTTTGTATTATACGGATTGATGCCTATTAATAAATAAATAAATAATCGAAATATATTATATTGTATACTTTAAAAAAAAAAATATCGGGTAATTAAAAGACATACAGCCAGTTCTCAAATAACGCGCGTTTATATTATCAAAATTTTTAACATTTTTAACATGTTAATATCAATACTGTAAGGTTAAAATTTGCCAAAAGGAAATTAATTTTTAATTTTATTAACAGAATAATTTAATTTGATGTGACTTAGATAATGTTACCTGAAATGATCCCTCAAGTGTTAACTGTAGTAAGTATACATATAATATTATGCGCACTAGCATGTGTATACGTGTACTGGAGATTTTAGTACAGTACATACATTTTAGTAAGTACTAAAACTCATACTAGTACACATATACACTTACTACAGTTAACACATATAAGGAAAACTCTTATAAGCTTATCGCGTTTCACGAGAGCTGACTGTATCGAGATTGATATAATGTACAGTGTATAAAAAAATCGTTTAACCGTAATTAAAATATAAAATATTCATAATAACGGAAGCTTAAAAAATATTTTTCCGTGGTCGATTGAATGAATTATTAATATAACTCGGGGGGAAAAAACATTGAGAGTAGTCTCACTTGTTTTGTCAACAGTTTTCATTCGATCACGCAACAGGTACCGGTAACTGTCGGAGACTATGCAACTGGTGACTACGCGTCACTATCGACGTCACCAGCAGCAGCTTCCTTTAACTTTTTCAGTCCCTACCGTATTCTGATCGATGGTGCTCTATATATTTTTATCGGTTGAATGACATAGACTCGTGGACTATGTCATTAGTCATTGGCGCGTAAATAAATAAATAAATAGTCGTCGTGTGTTGTTCGATACTCGCTCGCTAGCTCTTATGTATATTAACCCTATATTTATGCATGAATAATAGTTTTGTTTTCGACTTCCTCGTTCCTAATTTGGAATTGTTAAGTTCTCCGATGCCAAAACATTAGTTATCTCCACGGTGACACTCATAATTACTACTTTTGTTAAGACTCTCCACTCTCTCTCATGTCAATGGCTCGAACCAAGCTTTTAATAAATACATCTACTGCCACTTATTATAGATTACTTTTAGCTTATTAAAATGTCAAAAATTAATGCGATGGTTAATATTACTGTAGACTTGAATTTTTGGAACTTTTAGATGTCAAAAAAATGTAACAAAAATGTAAAAAAAAAAAATTACAATTTTTGAGTTTGAAGGCGAAATTACTATCCAAGAGAAAATATAATATGCTGGATGTTTTTATAGTAACTGTTGATGGTTAAGTATACCGCTATATTACCGTATATGGTAAAAATAGGAGTTTTATGTCATGTTGAAAGTTTCATTATGAAGATTACGTTGCTCAATTCAACGGAATTTCAATAAAGAAAATATTTTTGCAATTTAGTTTTAGTTTATTATTTTAATTACTGCATGTAAGCCTACTTGTTAGTTATGGAAACAAATTGTGTGAATTTTTAGATACCAGTATTATTTTTGTTTATTGATTTTTTTTTTTTTTTAAAAATATATATACCGGTATATACAGTTTATAAATAGTAAAACTTCTGTAACAATAAAAAAAGTTTATGTCCGTAAAGTAAAGAAAAAAAGCACTTAAATTATTCGTTTGTTTTGACATTTATTGGCATGAAAACCTATTTGTTTTCAGTCTTAACTTTTTTTAAAACATTTCTTTGTACAGTATTGAAATTTCTGCGCATTTGATGTTCAAGCGTTAACTTATTCTTTGCTAAATGAAACTTAATTTTAGGCTAAATGACTTTTTTAATTATTTTTATTGTAATTAACCGGAATTAAATAGTCTAATTCTCGTTGTGTTTTGCCCTGAAGATTTAGTGTTTATATTATATTTGAAGATCTCGGGAAAATTTGTTGAAGATTACCTAAGTTAATTAGTTGTGTGTGTGTGAAAGATCAATTCCAGCTGTGTGTTAACTAGATAGGCTTTAACGTTTTTAATCCACTCGTGTGTTTCTCACGTGATAATTACCTCATTTTTATGAAGCTTTGTTTTACTAAAATATTGCGGGAAGATTTTTTTTTTTTTAATTAAATGTTGTTCGTTGCGTGGGAGATATGGGTGAAAGAGTGGCGTATCACCGGAAGAAATGTTATTAAATAAAGCCCTTCGTGTCAGAATTTTTGATTTAAGATTGATTTTTTTTTGCGGGCTAAAGCTTTTAATGCGTTTGATTTGGATGGCGGTGCTTTTATTAAACTCGCTTAAGCCGGAACAAACATTAATTTCTAATGTCAAATGACTGATCTTTCTAATATCTCGCTAAATCTCTACCTTCTCCGATTAATTAAATACACCGGTGTCACCCAAATCTACTAGTTTTGTGGAAGCATTTTCTCTCTCTATTTCTAAAAAAAATTAAAATTCAAAATAACGTTGTTCGACTGAAGCGATAGCAAAAGTGAAAGATTGATTTTTTTCCTCCCTTTTCACCGCTTAATTCGATTATTGTCAAGATTTCGATTTCATGTTTCCACGAGTAATCTAAAATTAAAAGCTTCTTTGCTTTTAAAAAAAACCATTAATCAATCGATGCTTTTTAAGAGAGAAAAAAAGATTGATTGCCAAATATTTGGTTGTTATGCTATTAAAAAATCAAAAAATAAATACTGTAGATATAAAAAAAAACTGTGGTATTTTTTTTTTCTTGTTTTCTTTTTATCCGATTAAAAATGAATTTTTTTTTACTTATTTGAAATAAAAAAGTATATATTTTTTTTAAATAAGTTTAGTGAACGCTTTCTTTTGATCATTTTGTAAGGAGTATCTCCAAGTAAAACATTAACGAGACATTAAATGAAAGTGAATTGAATAATTTGACTTAATTCTGAGCATTCTTAGTTCGCTTTTATTTAATACATTGTATTTCTTTTATTTTTTTTTTTATTAAGCAATGACTTCATATTTATTTATTTATTTATTTGAAAATGTTATTTTCATCACATTTAAAGCGCAAAGTTGCATTTATTGTTTAAGATTTAAATTTAATATTTAAAGAATAGTTATCAGGTTTTCTCCTATTTATACGGTAGTCAATTTGCATAGTTTCAGTTTGAATATTTAAATATTATTTAAAGACTGCTTATTATAAAATCTGTAAGTTTACTTTTATTTACTTTACAGTTACCGTAATAATTTTAGCAAAACATTTTACCAAACTTTTCACTTAAAAAATAATTTTTTCACTCAAAAAACTTCTAAATGTGTAATAAACCATGACCGTGCTAATTGAGGGATGACTTTTGTAATACAGTACTCCGTATTAAGTTTGATGTTATTTTCTTTTTTTTTCTTCAAAATTTCTTTGATGATAAAATGTAAAAATAAAAGCATTTATCAAGATTGGTAAATATTTATTGGGATCAATTTGTTAACATTTTTGCTCTATTCTCGATCTCAGTCAAAGGTTGTAGCGTAACGTATTTCAATTTCCTCGACAACTTCCGGCGTAAGAAATTTTTCTGTTCCGCTAATGCATTCTGTGTCTCTTCCCTCCCAACCCGCCACCCTTTCATTCCCGTGTAATACGCTTGTATATAATCTTCATCTATTTATACAGCAGCGTTTCTTTATGGATCTTTCCGATATATATAAAACAAGAAGATAGTCGCCAATATAATATGAAACGTGATGTACCCTTTCTATCTACAGGCTATCTATATTGGACTTTAGGTGGAGGGTGGAAAGAGTGCCTCAACCGGTGGTAGTAGAGGGTGGAATGAGATTTAAGCTTGGAGCAAGTGTAGCATGTCAAAAGTGAACGTAATAAGAAGAAGGAAACCGCAGTTGTGTATAATCAGATAGAAAAAGAACGAGAGAGAAATTGCGCTACTACACACACTCTCTCTCTCTGCCTCTCTCACTTTTTCGTGTATTATACAATGTTATATAGGATGAAAAGATAGATGGAAAGAGTGGGGAGGGAGGGGGAATGTTTGGTTGAGATCAAATTTACGCTTTCCTCGACTGTTTTATTTCGTCTTCTACCCTTAGCCTGTATTTTTATTTTCTTTAAAAAAAAAAAAATATTTGTGTAATATTAAATGTCAAATTTTCTTCTTTTGATAAAATAGGTTGGGATGTTTATTTGTGTGGGTGGATAGATTTTTATATATAAAAAAACGACATTACCGACGCGTTTTCGCTACAAACCTATTTTTATTTGAAGCGAGGAAAACACGCGCCAAATACGCTCTAATGTGTGTCGTTTTTAGAAACCATGTTTTAAACATCGTTCGTATTCATTTTTCCGAGATATTACGTCGACAAATATATTTTTATAAAGGAGGGGTAGGTGGTAAAAGAGAATTTAATGCTACTTGCACCTATCACTTTTTTAAATCGTTGATATGAGGTAAAAAGTCACTGATTAAAACTTTACTCAAAAATACTTTTGAATTTCATTGCTTTTAATGGAAGTGTTTTTCTTTTAAAAAAAAAATATACTGTATATCGGGTGGCGCAAAAAAAGTGGGACCCCTCTTGAAAACTTGCATCATAACCAAATTATGTTTTTGGCGAATTTAAAATTGTAAAATTTTCTTTACTTCCTAGCTAAACATTTGACGTCACTATTTCATTAACTTCCTATCGTAGTTTTTATAATATAATTCTTTTAAAAGTTTTTACAATTTTTTTTACAATGACAAAAATAACAGGGGGCTCACTTTTTTTGCGCCACCCGATATACATGTATATATATTTAAATTTGTTTGTGGCATAAAAGCAGTGAGTTTTCTTATGGCGCTGCATATCATTTTGTCGCTGTCAGTGTAGTAAGATGTCCTTGTTTTTTATTTATTTATTTGTACCGGTAACTGTATTTTCATTACTTCTCATTAATTTTTATTTATTTTATTATTCATTTAATTTGTTTTTGAATAAAATGTTTTACTTATTTTTCAGCAAATTAAATGAATTTTTATATACTTTTTTTAAATTTAGTTAGTGTTAATTATTAATTTTTAATTATATCTTAATTAATTTTCTTCAAGAGTTTTACAATAAAACAAGTTTAGATTAAAAGATATAATATGTAATCATGTCGGAATTTAAAAAATCGTCATAAATAATTATGGCAAACTTGATTTTATAAAGGCTAAATAAATTATTTGCGGTTTGATTTCATTTTTTTTATGTGTGATTTGAATGCCTGAACGAGTGTTTGAAATGAAAATATTTTTTGTTTTCGTATAATAGCGTTATATAATTTTGTTAAATCGATTTAATTTTTGTTTTTATGTACGGTATAAAAGTTGTTCAAAACGAAACCTAGGTGATGGATCTCGGCACGCGAAATGCGATGTTTTGTCGATGTAGAGAAATAGTGTGTGTGTGTTTGTGGCGAGTGTGTAACGGCGTAACCAGATTAGCAACATGTTGCGTGCAAATTTCTCCTTCGGTTGTTTTTACTAGCAAAGCGGTTACCATGGTTAGCTCACCGATCGTCACCAAAGCTTTCAATAATAATCATTTCTCCCTCTGGTAGGAGATAAATAGATAGAAAGAAAGATGGAGTGTGAAGTAGCTCGTTAAGACCTGTTGCATTAACGTCACTAGTATGTGTGTGTGTGTGGCGCTACAGGTGTGTCTGCAAAACTCAGTTCACGTTTTGACGAATGGTTTTAGCCGGAAATGAATCTCTCTCGAAGGCTTTTACCACTTTGGGAATGTTTTCCTAACCTTCTTTTCCTTTTTCTTTAGAGGTGATATAAAACGGTAAAAAAAAAGTAACGTACCGGTATAACATTTCGAGATTTTTTTTCTTTTCTTTCTTTTTTTCGCTAAACTTAATCTAAGGTTTGATCATCGTTTCAAATTCAATTTAAAATTTATTTTTAGATTGGTTTATCTAATCTTAGTAGTCGGAAACGAGGGAGGACAAATTCGTAGAAATAGAAAATTTGCGGAGAGTTAAATTTGAAATGCGACAAAAAATAATACCGGTAATAAAAAAATTAGATTTTCATTTTTTGATATTTATTCCAAAAATTTATTTGGTTAATAGTAGACCTTAAATTGTATAGCTTGGATAATTAAATATTTTGATAAGTATTTGATGAGCGCTTAACATACCTAAGTGGATTCCCCCCCTCCTGAAAATTTAGATACTGGTACTTAAATAAATGATCATAACGTAATTTACCAGAAAATATATTGGTATCTAATATTTATGACTGCCAAAAGTTCCGGTACCTAAAAAGTTCACAGAACTAGTAAAAAATAGTTACCGGTATTCAATTTCTTTTAATAATTCAGTATTATTAATACAGTATATGTAAAGTACCGTGCGTGTATCATAATATATTATTGTAGTGTACCGGTATCTAAACATAATGTTTTATTTGGTTTCCAGTTTTAAGTGAAAAGTTAAAAAAAAACGGATATTATAAACGATACCATTTGCGTCGATGCGAATGAAATTGTTGACAAATTCATGAGATTTTTATAAACCAAAATAATTGAATTGCTTTTCTGGGCGTTTCAGAAATGACTAGAGCGAGTTTTATTTGCGTCAAGATTGAAATGCGAGGATTTTAAGTTGGCTTAAAAGCGCTTACTAGAATTAGTGTATGAAAATCGCATTCAACGGGCCAAATATTATTATTGCAAGTGCTAATTTTTAAATAATTATTATTATAGCGAATCTATATTATCACATAAAAGGTGTTTTTTTTTCCGTCTTTGAATTAACTTTTTGAATTTTACTTTTCGTGTTTTGCTTATAAGAAAATTTATCTACATTAACTCTTCGCATTTTTATACACAACATTGTATTTACAATACACGCTTCTTAAAACAAGATTGCATTTGAAATCTTAAAATTATTGCCATTTTAAAGATTTTTTTTTACAATTAAAATAATAAATGTACAGTATAATAATTCAATATATTAGTGTAAAATATTGCCGTTGGTTTTTATTAAGTATTGCTAATCGCATTTATTATTAAATGATAGTAAAGGCCGACGATAGCATTTTTTATTAATTGCTTCTTTCCTAATTTTATTTGTTTATTTTTGCGTTTCCTTTATTAAGTTGTGATGTATTGAGCAGCGATTGTGATCATGTTATTATAATTATTATTATTGGAAATGACGAGATTGATTTGTTTCAAATTTTTAACAATAATAATCAAGCTTAACAAAATGATTGCGCGTTCAACGATGCAAAAACATTCAGAAAATTATTGTTTTGGGTTTTTTCTTCTTTAACATGAATAATATCTGTATTCTTGTAAAATTATGGTTTTTGTGAATTTTTTTTATTCTTTGAAAATAAGCTTTTGATTCATGATTCTTGATTAAAGATGTACCGAGATTGATTGATGAACGCTACATAATTCATCTAATGTCTCGAGAGTTGGTTTTTTTTTTTTTATTTTTAGTTTGTGTCAGATAGCAAATAACTTTTGAATAGTGATTAACGATGAACGAACGCAGTAAAGCGTTGCAGAAACGAGTATTTTTCATTAGTACTGGCCAGGGTTTTTTCCCAGGGATTTCTTTCAAAAAGGTCCTACAGGCTCCCAGGGGCTCTATTGGAACGGATTTTAAGTCTCTTTTGGCTATTTATTTTTTTTTTATAAAATAATTTTTTAATGATCAGATGAAAAATTTTGCTATTGAAAATGTTTGAGGTTTCTTATTTTTTTTTTTTATAGAATTTCGACAAAATGTGCCAACGATTTCATCGGATTATATTTTGTATTTACAAAAAAAAATGTGTTTGATGCGCTTTCGTTGCGCATTTTCGGAATGTTCCAAAACACATGTGTTAATGGATTTCGTATAACTAGATTATTAGATAACAAGGTATCCGCCGCGTGTTTTGGTGGGGATTTAGTTAACTCGAACATTTTCGTTTAATGCCATTGGTATAGCAAAGTCACCGCTATTGCAATTATTTTTTTAAAAAAAATTATAAAACGAAACTCGACGTACTTTGAAAATATTTACATTTATATATAAAAAAAAGTTTAATTTGAGAAAAAATTAAGTACACTATTTCAATAAATTTAATGCATTTTTAAATTTCTGTATATAATTTTTTGAAATAAATGCACACATTTCTAATTCAAATTATTTTAAATTATTCATAATTTTTATCAAAATTTTGCCTTTTTGTATTTTATTTTATTGGGTTTTTGTATTTTATTATTTTGAGATTTTTTTTATTGAAATTTAGCTTATTTTGCCATTTTGGATCAATATATGTACAATCAATTTCGTTTTACAGTTTTTCTAAATAAAAATCATATAAATTTCATCTAGAATTTTAAAAATTGCATTAGAAGTGACTTTAAAAAAAATAATAGTTTGCGTATAAATAAAAAAATAATTGTATAAAGCTTTAAAATCAAAAAAAAATAATATTAATAATTTGTTGTTGGAATTTGCTCGAAGTTGTTTGGTTTTATCTTCAAATATTTTGTATAATAGTGAGTGTTATTCGCTCTCTGTACATGAAGGATTACTGGTGGAGGAAGTAGAGGAAGCCGAATCTTTAAAGCATGCTGACTCGTAATGTTTATTAAGATAGGATTTGAGAGCGAATGATTTATTGCATCGCTTGCATTTAAAATTTTTGCAAGTGGAATGAGTTTGCATATGCGCTCTTAGATTGGATCTATCGGCGAAAGATTTACCGCAGTGAGCACATCCGTAAGGTTTTTCACCGGTGTGCGACCTCATGTGACCTTGGAGTAACCAAGGCCTGGAGAACGCTTTCCCGCACATGTCACACTTGTGACTCAGGTTGTGAGTCAACACGTGCATGGCCAAAGCGGGCATACTCACGTAGGCTTTATTGCAAGTGGGACACTTTTTGGCTAACTTGGAGTCGAGGCTTCGATGCGTCTGCTTGTGACGTGACAGGTTGGACGACGTGGCGTAATGTTTTCCGCATTCGTTGCAAATGTACCGAGGTCTCGTTTTCGATCCGTTTTCACTCTCCGGACTGCCTTCGTCATCTTCGGTCTCGTCGTGATGACGGTGATGGTGACGCTGACATTTGGAACGTTGAGATGTGGACGAGTCGCAGTCGCCGTCACTCGCATCCACGTCACTGGTCGGACATTCTGGACAATCGTTACTCGCGCCACTTACTTTTTGTTTATTGCTTTTGGCAGCTGCTAACTTCTTTCGAGAGCGGCCATCCGTGATGAAGAAAGCGTCGTACGTGTATCCTACGGTTACGCCGTTTTTGAAGTATAGTTTACTACCGTTATTGCTATTTTCAGCGTTACTCGTTACGCTACTGTTACTATTGCTATTTTCAGAGCTGCAACTCCCGCTCATTTCTCCACGAACCACTCTTCGTACGCTGTTCGATGTGGACGAGGGGTTGTATTCCATCGTCACATCGTCGTCACTGTTAGTATCGTCGATCACGTTCACGTGGTTCGTATCCTCATCGTGGTGGTGATGATTATTGCTCGTGTGACTCCCGCACGGTGACGGTAGCATCAAACCGCCGCTGCTCTCTACCACTTCGTAACGTTCCACTCGAGATAAACTCAAGTCTAACAGTTGTTTGGCGCATTCTGTGTCGTGTTCGGTTTGACGGAAGTTGTCAACTTCTGTTTCTTGGAGAACTGTTGTTGCGTTGTTGTTTGGAAGATCGTGAAGAAAACCTGGAAATTAATAAAAATATAAGTTATTAGTAACTGTTTAGGATTTAGAAAATAGTACACAACTTTTTATAAAAATGTATCAGAATTATATGGGGCGATTATTATCTTAAAAGTGTCAAAATATTGGCATTTTAAGTTTTTGAAAATTAAAATGTTACAAGCAAGATCTCGAGAAATATCATTTGATAAAATCAAAATAAAACCAATTATTAATATTTCAATTATTTGGCTAAATTATTTTTTAGTACTAGAATTTATACATTTTAAAGTTGGGATTTTGTATTTTAGTGTTTTGAGTTTTTAAAATTTGCCAGAATTTTATCTTTTAGAATTGAATTTCGTTTGAAATCTTTAAATTTGGATGTAAATATCTTTGACATGACGGGATTTTAAAATTAAGATTAATTTTATACTTTATTTAAAGTATTGAATTTAAAATCGTTCTTTGGATAACTTGAATTTATTAGTATTTTTAATTTTTTTTTGTTTTTAAAATTTTGTTTTTTGAATTTAAATCAGACGTAGATTTATGTGAAAAATGTTACTCGTAAAATAGAAACATTTTTTAGTTTCTGGTTTTGGCTTTTCCATCGCAAAAAAAATAGTACCGATACATGTACAGTATGTACTGTATATAATTAAAACGTTTTTGATTTCCGCTTTCGATCTAAGCGGTCTACGAAATATCAAATATAATCAATAGAATGTATTAGTGAATTTAAAATCTTTAATTGAGCATAACTTTGAACGAATTTATTATTTCTTGGTCGCAATGTGTGGGGCAGTTAAATTTGACCAGCAAATAAGATTTGATTAATTGGCTACTGAAATTCGCCAAATTTGTTCATCTTTATTTTATTTGGTTTAAATTATGAATTACAACTACGTCCATGTTTAATAAACGCGGTATCTAATAAATATTATAACGACGCCATAGGAGCTTTTCTACCATTATGGGTGACTGTCTGGTTTTTATATAAAGTTGGCTCCGCTCGCACATGAATTATAGCTAAAAGTTTATGGACGATTCTTGTTTCAGCAGCTTGGATGTTACTATTCGGATGATAACTGTATTTGCGATGTTATTCGTTGAAATCTCATATTGAAATGCAGCCATAAATAAGCGCGAATTTTGGGGAAAGCACGATTTCCGGAATATAAGCTTATGTGATTGTACTTTATAGATTCTAGGCGGCAGCACGTGTTGATAGGAAATGCGGTCGGATAGGAACAGGAACGTGGTCGAACCTCGATTCTACGTTTTTGACGTCAGTGGAGATTATTAATTTCATGGCTATAGCAGAAGCTGGTTTAAAAATAGCTGCTTTATGCATCGTTTACTCGTATTATTTAAATCAAAACACGTAGAAAAAATTAAGTTAATATCTAGTAAATCCTCAATTTACGCGAAAATGTTTTTCCGTGAAATCTTAGAAATCCCATACATTTTAAAATAAATGCGGAAAACAAAAACTGACGATGAACTCGTTTGCATGGAACTTATTATTTGCTTAATGTAAATTTTTTTTTATTAACAAAAAGCGTATAAAAAGCGTACAGTATTGAATAAGCTAATTTAACATTTTCTTTTTGAATGTTTTGATTAATTTTATTTACTATTGGTAGTAATAAAATATTAATCTACCGGTATATGTAATAAAATACCGTAATATTCTTATTGGCTTTTTATTTTGTCAGAAAAAATGCATTTAAAGAAAATTACAGTATTGCGGAAACTTTATATTTTTTGAAAATTATACCCACATGTAAATTCTAATTTAAAATGAGAAGAAGCAGTGTTTTTGAAATGCTAAATAATTTAATGCACATAGTTTTTATTGTTTTTGATTTGAAGTGCATAACAATAAATAATTTGTATGCTTCTTGTCAGATTTTATTAACAAAAGGCTAAAAAAAAAATTAAATCAAAATCCTATAACGTTACCATTCGGATATGTAAATATTGCTTGCTAAATAATAATAAATTATTAAATTGGCGATAAAGTCGCCGAGAAAGCCAACTACAGAATAATAAATGCACGAAAATGTCCTCAAAACTGAAAACTATTTATGAGAGATATGAGATATTTTGGTGGCAATAAAAGAAATATTAATCCCGGAAAACGGTAAATCGAGGTTCTACCGACCTAAACTACACTTGTGACTATTGCATTATAATCCAATCAAGGCCGACATGCATCCAACAGTGGAAATTGAATTTGATGTCATATACTTTGTACTATATTGTACCGCCAATACAAACCTTTAGTAATGTTTTATTCGTAATATTTGCTGAGAAAGATGAACATTTATTGTGTCTATATAAAAATATATATGTAACGTATTTGTGTGTGTGTCTATGCCATAGTAATGATGATAAACGTTCCTGCAGCCAAACACTTTATGGCGCTTTGGACATTTTGTTATTTCATATTATTATCATGGTCGAATCATTCGCTTTACTACGTTATTATTATTATTATTTTTTTTTTTTACATTTAATATCGAAGTCGATGTTTGCAACGGTTTTCGTTCAATTTAAGCTTTAGTATGGAAGTTTTATAATTCCCAATGGTATAATTTAACAATACTGTATAGTTAAAAATTAATTCTTTATTATTTGCTGAAATTATTGAACAAAATGCAACAAAACCGAATATTTTGAGCAGACTTTACGCCGAACTAGCTGTAGTTGATTTTACGTTTTCATAATTTATTATTTTGGTTGTAAATGCGTCTGCGGGAGAAAATATTACTCATTGTTTTCCACACATTAACCGCCGATTAATAGAAATGTAGACGCGAATACTTAAAAAATGATAATATATACCGGTAGATTTTTTTTTTCCAGTCCCCAATCGTGTACTAATAATTTAGCAAATGGTTTACCTGCTGACGATTAAATAAATTAATTTATTTATTGTGTGCTTCTATCGTCGTTTTAAGTACGGTAAATATAAATTTGAGGAATGTTTTTTTTTTTAAACAATTTTTGGGTTTGTTCATGGTTTTCAATTGAGACAATTGAATTTATTAAAATAATTCTAAGAACAAGGGTTTTCAAGTTTGATTTATTGTAGCACAATTACTCTGGATTTTCTAAACAAAAAAGTAGCGTTTTTGTGGGTAAAAAGACTTTGAAACCGGAAATGAAAAAACTAAATTGTTCTATTTTCGTATAAAATTTTAAAAGAGCGTGTTTGAATTTTAATCACAGTGGATATGGATGCAGAAATCAAGATTTGCTTAATGGATGACAAAAACTTGAATTTCAATGTGTAAAGCCAGAGTGTAAGCTATATTGAAATGTTGGCCCAAGGTGGACTAACTCTGCAAACATTTAGTGCAAACTTTAATAAGCAAAAATGTTTTCTTGTGCAAGCGGGTTTTTTTTTTAATAAAATAAACCACCACATTAAATTTTGCTCAACTTCTACCACTTTTTAAATTGCGTAAGTGAATGGCTAGATGATTATCGTGCGCATTTATCACGGTTTGTGGCTTTCCTCTCGTGTTCTCTGTTTGTGTACGTGGGATTGTAATAAATTGCTTAATGTTTTTTCTTCTCAGTTTCCCCGCTAGATTTCTAACTATCGATGATGTATGGATCCAGGTTAGAATGCATCACAATTGGTGCGCAGGGGGATTGTCACACAAGTACTTCTATTCATTCATACCTGTGGTCTTTCATAATTATGTTGACGGTCGTTTTGAAAGCAAGCGTTACGTCATCTTTTCACCGTGTCCGCGACATGTCACACGTGTGACGGCGCATTAAAAACTTTGTACCAACGTCATCCACGTTTCATTTCATTATTGATTGGGTGATTTTTAACATTTATTTCTCTCTTTTGTATAAAAATACACCGTGATTGCAGGCAAACTCGCCGATCAATCTCAACTAAAGCTTTTCGCAATTCGAAAAGTAACGCGACTCACACAACAAAAGCTAAATGTCCGCAGGTTCAATTTTTTTTATTTTTTTTGAAACACACTGTAGAATTTCATTATTGCTAGAAATATTAAATGTTATTTAAAGAATACATGATGATTATAATATTAACGTATTTGAAAATGAGGAATTATAAGCTCGTTACCGGTAATTAATTTTGATGTAATACCCGATACGATGATAATGTTTTTTAAAAACGTTTTAATGAAAGATTTAAATAATGTTTTATGATTTTGCCCGCAAAAATTATTATCCTTTTAGAACTAAATGAAAAACAGCATTTATTGATTTGCTTTCTAATTGAAAATACAATTGCGTTATAATTAAAGTAAACTTGAAATTTAGCATTGAAATTTAAGTGTTATATTTAGATGAGCGTGAAAAATCAGTTTAGTTAATGATAGTAAGTTACCACAGTTACAGTATGAAAACTTTTAAATACATGAACATTAAGATAATTAAAATGCAGCAATCCCTCCATTTACGCGGCTTATTGGTTTCGCGAAAACTGCGCTTTTATGGAAGCTTCATAAATGGAGCCATGAAGCCTTAGAGAGTTTTTTTTAACACGTTAAGATGAGGTGTCGTTATTATGAGTAATACGGGAAATTTTTAATGTGAAGATGTAGCACTTAAGCAGGATTTGAGCTGTGCTCAAGAATTAATCTGTAATTATTTTAAAACGTGATAATATTATAGCTCTTTAATAATATTAATAAGTTCATACGTTTTAAAAGCAGTATAATATGTAATTCAAAACGTTGCGTTTAAATTTCGTTGCTATTTTAAATCAATCAGCTGGTTTTAAACCAATTTGAGAGTGGTGGTCGAATAAGCTGGACGAGGCCAGTTTATGTGATCAACCGTATGGCACGATAAAACAATTGTATTTTATAAAATGCGAATCCTGACTTTTGAGTTGAGAGAAATATACCGGTACTGTATTTGCAATTTATGACAAATTTCAATATGATTGTGGTTATTCAGCATGTTCATTAAATCTACTTTAGGTTCCGATTTATTCTGCAAATCAAAAATATTAAAGATATTGGATACAATTTGGGTGTTTAATCGATTGTGTTGGAAATATTAATTATTTGTGATTACAGCTACATTTTTCAAAGAGAAATAGTGCAACAAATGACAAGCAGATTATTGCAATAGAAAGCCTAAATTCTTTACTTTCGGAATATGTGAGGTTTTGTGTATTGATTTGAATAAAATTGAATGTTAGAAATTAGCAACTTTTGGATGAATATTAATGGCTGAATTTTGGCTTGGGCAGAGCTCTGTGCAGTATACAAATAATAATTACAGGCGTGTTTACATTTGAGAGAAAATTAATTATTTACAGGGTATTATTTTGATTTAAGCTTATTGCTAATTTCACTTTACGTAATAAAAAAATGTTGCTTTGACCAATTCTTTAGACTTTTAAATATTTATTTGGTCAAAAAGTAGAATTACAGCATTTATTTGGCGGCTTAGTTTTATGCAATCAAAGTTATTTTAATTCCCGTAATTATTTACTGTACATTTAAAACATTGACATTTTTTTTAAATAAAATTTTAATCATTGATTAAAATAATTTTATGTTATGTAATTATCATTCCTTACAAGCAATTGCAAAAATAGAAAATGTACTGTACATTATTTTGCTGCCTGCTTTTTCTCATTCTGTATGCTTAATGTACAAAAACTCACATGTAGACCTACTACGAAAATCAATTATATAGAGGAAAATCCAGAATTTGTCTAATTAAATTTTATTTTATTACATTGTGGCAACATCTGGTGCCCAGTTAATTATTTTAAAGAGAATTGGGGAAAATGAAGGAATTTCTGAACACAGAAAATTTTATTGAACTTTTAACACCGTACTGGTACTGGTTGTTTTAAGATAATATGTGATATACTGCTTTAATAAGCATTACTCGCTCTTACGCGTTTAAAATTAAGTAGCATTTATTTTAAAACTAAAATAATTGAAAAATTCGAGTTTAAGCATAAAATTAATGAACACACGGTTTTTGCTTTCATTAGTTCTCCAATTATAATTGAAGAGGTGGAGAATGGAGTAATAGCGGTACCACATTAACAAATTTGTTTACATTTCCCTACTAATTAATTAAATAAGTGCTTTTTTTTGTATATAATATTGATTTAAATTAATGATCAAATGCAATTATCACGTGTGGTGTGTCCATAATCGCTTCGCAAATGGCACACAGTAGGCAATAGACAACGTTGTACATTACAGTATTATTAGTATAGAAAGGGCTGTTCGAGCAACAGATGGAGCCACAGGTGAAAGTGATGCAGTCGACTTCATTTCCAGCCGGACAAATCCCCTCCCTTAAACCGGCACTGACTAATTTATCTTTTATGGCGAACTGGAGATTAATTCTTTCGAAATAGGAAGAAGCAACAGCGGCGGCGTCGATTTACGCTCGATTTTCAGATGGATATTCGAAGCCTATTCATACGCGAGTCTCTTACATTACACGTGTCTCTGCTTCTCTCTTTTTTTAATACACACTCCTACTACTATTATTACTACACTGGCGGCATATTAAGTTTTATAAGCTTTTGGTTAAGTTGAAGAACGAAATCCCCAGTAGCCATTTGAGCCAGCAGGAGATTAAAAGCAGCAAATCCGAGATAAATCTAGGTTATTGGCTATTTAATACCGTTCCGTGTATTTATAATGAAGGTGTTTGCTCTAGCCCGGATAGAACACATTATTTTTGCGTACGAGCTAATTACAAGGCGATATTTTTCTCTTTTCCGTGTTTGCTCGTTTTTACGGAGCCTTTTATGAGTCTCGTTCGTTCGGAGTGAGCGAATGACTTGACGTGATGGACTAATTGGCCATCTGTTATTGTTCAGCTTTCCATCGTTTTTCAATGTCTGACTGAAGCCCTATACTGTGCTGTATAGGAGTGAACGCGCGCGTTCTAGATCAACATTGAACGTTTTGCTTCTCGATTTCCACTCTTTTATTTTTATGAATTATTTATTTTTTAATGGACTCAACATTTTTTTGTTGCGGATGGCGTTCAAAGTCCAAGTAAGCTTTTTACCAACTGCGTCATTTCAAAGTCACTCATTTTTAATAACTTTAAAAGGGAAACCATGATAAATGCAACAGTGGCTTATTTATAACATTTTCTGTATATTTAACTTTTATTATTCAAATTCTTTTAATTAAAACTTAAATTATAATTTGCCGATAAAAAAACATTTGTGGTATTGTTTATTAAATTTGTTTTATTAATTACATTTTAATTTGTAAACAATTTTTTAATTAGATTTTACGGTATGTGTGTTTATAATTAAACACATTTAGAAAAATCTAGTTTTTATTGACACCTCATTATATTTAACATATTATTTTTATTACTGTGCATTTTTTTAGAGTCATGTTTACTTTTGATTTTATTTTCCTGGAACATACATTTACATTAACAAAAGCTGCTTAGAAAAAAAATAGAAATAAAATTGTAACCTAAAAAAAAAACATTATTGTAAATCAATAACTGTTTTTAATATTTTACGGCAATGTATTTACTGTAGGCTTACTTATATTCAGATAAATATTTTTTATTCTATTTTAAATTTAGAAATCATTAATTAACTTTTTATGCAAACGTAGACGTTCTATTAAACATTTAATACTAAATTATAAATAGAAATACCTAAATTTCTCTAGTTAAAAATGCAATACTGGTACAAATTGCAATTTCTTATGTACGTGGATTTAGCGTAAAATTAGTGAACTCAGCAGTGGAAGTGTCGTTTTAAGATTTTATGGTACAAAAAAATATTTTTCGGGCTACTGGCATCACATTATGGCTTTTTAAATATGACGTCCTTAAGCAAAAAGGATCTTAATTTTCGCATAACGAAGTTTTCTACAAATTTAGTTTGGAAATATTACATAATAACAAATGTTATTTTTTTTATTAGTAATCGTTGTTTATTTGAATATTAATGATATTTTTGTACTATAACAAGGTTTCCCTTAAAACGTCTAATCGTGGTTCGAATAGAGAGCGATGGTCTGTTGAAAGGTGTTGGTTGCGTCTATAGAATGGGTGCAATAGGGTGATGACCTCCAATTTGAAAGTGCGTGCCTACTACTAAGCTCTAGGTCTATATTGACAGTACAAAAAAAGGGACCTAGAATAGAAGGAGAGGCAGATGGATACGGGTGTACGAAAGTTGTAGTTAAATATTTAGGAGTGTAAGAGGGATTAGGAGGGGTCGTGTTTGTTTTTGATTAAATTTTTATTTATATTGGTTATAAGTGTCTGTTACAATTTCCTAAGTTGTAAGCACCCAAATTTTGATTGATGGTCCTCTTATATTTGCCAACAACTCATTTTTCACGTGTGCGCGGGCCTACGTATACGCCGATTGATATATCGTTCGTTGTGCTCTGTGCACGTGAGATCTACGATATTGCAAATTAATCGATACGTATATATCAAAAACATTTTCAAACGATCATTAACGAATGAAATATGAGCTGTCATCAACTTGGAAATTGGATTCGACGGAATCGGGGTAAAGCTTTAGGTTAGGGATGAGTGCTGCATTTCTTTTTTATATACAGCTTGTGTTTTATTCTTAGATCCCCCTCCCCAAAAAAAAAAATTATGTTTTTTTTAACATTATATTTTGAAGAAATTTTTTTTGCCAGCTTTTAATGACATCACTAGGATTGAAATTTAAAAGGTCAAAAACTTCTGATAAAGATTTTGCAGGACTGTACAGTATTTTATTTTTAGAATTTATTTTATCAAATTTAAAGATCATTTATTTTAAATTTGATGGGTTTTTTAATGCTAGCAATTATTTGAATCACTTAAACTTGTTTTCATCATCCAGCGCTCTTGTGTACCCGTAATATATAATATTAAATGTCAATCCCAAACAAGTTATTGACATTTTACTCGTATCAACAGATATTGATCAGACTATTTAGCTTCTAATTACATGTACGCTGTACCATGTAAAATAATGTTTTTGTTTATTTTACCAGCTATTTTATTTTTCTTGAACGCGAATGCTACAAACAAATCTTTAAAAAAATTATTTCAGCCTTAATATAAAATTTTTTTAAGCAGAGTTAAACGATTATCAAAATATTTTATACATATTTTATGAAAGTTTTTATTAATTCTGCGTATTTTTTCCCCTTACTTTTAACAAAATTAGAATTCCGTAATCGCAACCTTGTTTTTTCCAACATTTTAGCTGTGAGGGAGTATTTGCGAAACCCATTTAATTGCGACACTCGAGTTCGAATTTTTTGATAGTCCAAATCTCAACAGTTGTGAAGTGAATTTCTTAACCAGAATGTCGTTCGAGGATACTTTACTTGTAGCCGGTTAGCCTTATCCGACACCGCGATGCATCCTCAACAACACATCCTCCTCAGTTTACAACATTTCTTTCGAAGCTTTCTTGAGGTTTGTTGTTCCAAGCAGAAGGAGGTCCATTAACTTTAATTTGAATCAGCAGGTGCCTCGCTCGCTCACTTTTTTTTATTTTCCTATCTTCAAGTGCAACTTTATTACTTAACTTTTCACCGCCGTAACGCTCAAAGACACGCGTTTTCCTATCAACTCGATGCCATACGGATCAAGAGGAGTTGGTAGTTGTCTACCTGTATACGAACGTAAAGAAATGTAATTTAGTAGATGGGGGGATGAGGATAGAGATCTTAGATCTCCATCTTCACATTGTCTATAATGTATGTAAATAGTAGTGTATGTACTCCATCGGAATTACAAGTTTGAATTTAGCAAATTGCCGAGTAGTAGAAAGGTGAGTGCTCGGACGAGCACTTTACTACATTGAAATAGCACTAGCAATTATAATAATTGTATTTTTCGAGAATGAAATTATGTCCATACTTTCATTTTTTATTCTTCATTTAACGTTTATCTTTAATTTATTTTGCAGTCCCGACTATTTTTTTTTTGGTGCTTTATTCCATAAGACTTTACATTTTAATTTTCTTTCAACCTACTTTTTCCTTTACATCTTGGGAGTTGTGTGTGTCTGCAAGTTTCAATATTTGCCGAACTCATTAGAAACAAACGTAAGCGGATTTTGCAATGAAATTGGGCTCTTTAACGCAAAAACAATTTCTTTCCTTTTTTTTACCGACGGAAAAAAAATTAATGAATCAGCCTAGTCTATTATAATAAAAAGTCTATATAGGCTACATAAAAGAGAAATGTATTTTTTTTTATTTTTATTTGACCTATTTTAGAAATAAGCAATTGCATTCTTTTATATTTTATCATCACTAATTATACTAACAATAAAATACGAAGAACTTATTTTTTAGCATTCATTACTCAAAAATACGAATTTTTTTGGGGGAACAAATTCTTCGTTATTTTTGACGATGATCCTAATTGCTACACTAATTGTTTATCATTTTTGCGTGAAGAAATACGTGATTAGTTATTCTGTCTTCAAAAATGAGGAAGAAAAAAAAAGAAACACCTCCGAACATTTTTCCTTCACTTAACTTAAATAATAAACATCTACGTGTTGCTTTACTTGTTTTCTATTTACTGTTTCATAAATAAAAGTAATGCATGCAAGTGATGCATTTTACTTAGGCGACTGCCGTGTCACGGATTTTTCTCGTTATCGCGTTTATTCGCACGTACAAACGGCTAAGAGAGCTACCCCTAGCGGTGCTACTACACACCTCTCTGTTTGTCTATTATAGAAAGGTGTGTAGAAACGCGTTTTTTTTTTTTCTGTTTCAAAATACGAGGAGCCATTTTTAATCCTCTTACACGTATGCGTGTATGTGCGCGCATCTTTCCTCTGCCACCTTCACCAAATATTGATTTCACGCTTTTAACTGCGAGTATACACAGGCTTTTAGATATCTTTAAAGAAGATGCTAGTAGAATCTAGTCGTGTAAAAAGATATAGTGTTATTGTTCTCGCTGCGGCGCCAAACTGGGGGATAATTTTTTTCTTCCACTCGCAGGTGAACATGCGATCTGCCAGAATGATGCTGTTGGAGAAGATGCTATTTATGCTTCATTCTCTTGCGCATATTTTTGCACGGTGAAGGAGAGAGAAAAAGTAAGACGCATTTGAATGGCCGTAATATATTTATTTCTCAATGATGGTTGCTTGGTATATCAATTTATATATGAAACCTGTTACGCTTTGAGCGGTGTCATTTATGTATACCAGTTTTTGACATTTTTTTTTTCTTTCACCTTCAATAATTTTCCAGATTTTTAAGATGCTGAATCTCAGTACAGTATATAATCGTAATACTTTTCCGGTTTATGTATCTCGTTATGGCGGGAAAAGATGCTACTGTGAATTTTTTTATGCATTTATTTTTTGAGTTGAGTTAATAGGAAAAAAAATATATTTCAGATGGAAGCGTACGATATCTATAGGTAATTACGTGCACATCGTTAAATTCATAAATTTATTTGCTTTTTATATCGACTTTTATCGCGCTTAACAGGTTTGAATTTGAATTTATATGGAAGCGAATTAGCCGACGTATTTTCATAAACTCTTAATCATTAAATATTCTTTAATATAGAGCACAAAAATTGGTACTGGATTTTTTTTTTTTTTGTTATTAAAGTAGTAATTATTATTGAATTTTTTATTATTACCGGTATTATTTTTTTGCGTGTCGTTGGATGTTTTTGTTATTGAATTTTTTTCAGCAACAAGTAATAATAATGTAGTAAGAATTTAATTTTGTTTTCCAACGCTGAAAATCAATGTTTATTTGCGCAAACACGTTTTCAAAATGTGCACAATAAGCTTCAACGAATTTCTAAAAATGCTAAATTTTTAAATTACTCATAACTAATTGTTATTATTTCTTAGAATTGTATGTCATGCTCCAATTGATCTGAAAATTTACTTGAAATTTCCAATCAATTAAATTCTGCATTGATAATTCCGATTATCCGAACTAATAGATGAGATAAGGTTCACGGACTTGTGATATCATTGCTTTAATTATTCGAAAAAAACTTTATTGGTTCTTCGAAAATTCAGTTAAACGAGTTCTCGTATAAGATAGAGGCTTCCCCGACATTATAACATAAATTTAAACACATACCGTAGTACGGGCAAATTGAGACTGAGAACAAAATTTAAATAAAACAATTAAAAATACCGGCATATAAGAGCATTTATTTTAATTATGAACATTTTTAAGATTAAATTGCGTCATTCCCACTTGCATTCAACGAGAACTGGCAGTACACATTTTCTTATCAATTAACAAAATCTTATTCGCAATAATCATTTTCGTTTTTATTTTACGCGTAAAATAAAATATTTTAAGAAAATTAAAAAAAATACAATAATGCGGGGATTATTTTAAAACCAGATAATCCTCACTCGAATAGTTGAGAATTTAATCTAGAAAAGCTTTTTTTTTTACTCGTTGAGAACCATTACATATAAAATTCTTCGAAATCAAACCGAAAGCGTTAAGACGAAAAAAAAAACAAAACAATTCAATCTCCTAATATTAAATTGAAAACAAAATAAAACGTAATGGAAATCCTCAAAATTTCAATTTTTGTTTTTTCTTTCATTTTAATAAAATTGATTGAAATCATTTTTGTAAACCGAAGTTGTGTTAATAGAATGTATAGTTTAAGATAAATGTGTAATGCGGAGATGAGCAAAATGTTTTTGTTCATATCAATTTTTGCAATCTGTTAGAGCTTGTAGAAAACCAGCTCGGAGGAAAAATACGTACAAAGTCTTTACAATCTTAATCTGCGTTTATTCATCTGTACACAAACACACACACACACGTCGAAGTCTTATTGTTTTCTCCGTCTCCATCCTTCTGTAGCTCGCTTTCGTCATGTTTTTGTCATTTCGAGTGAGTCGAATATTATTCATCCGAAACGCGTTTCCATTTCTCTATGGATGTTGTCGTTGTTAGTGGAGCACATTGACGTAGGAGTGCGAGAGATATTTTCATTTTGTAGGTACATTATGTTTGGCTTCATTCGAGCGAAAATCATTTAATAAAAGCAGAAAGAGTGAGAGTAGGAGAGAGAGAGAGAGTCTAGATACAAATGTATATTTCTATGATATACGTTTTCACTTTGCGACTTTTCCACATTTGCTCGATGTGTTCTAGTCTCGAATTATGTGCGAGTATTTACCGTACACTCTGAACGGGTCTAAGCTTCAAATTTGTTGGCTTTCTATTGATTGGGTGCCCGGATGTGTAACGCCGGAACGTATTGCGAAAATATTCCGCACATACGTCGAAAAACAATAAACGAATGCAGGGCCGGATTTACACTCTCTCACGTTAATGAGATCCCACTATGGTATGGGCATATTTAGCGTAAGCACTTGATCTCGTTCGGCTAATTTTACTACCAATATTATTATTATAAATGATTTTAATAGTTAAAATTACTTACTATTACAAGGTTTTTTTTTCGGGATTTACGGTTTTTGTAAATAATTCTTCACTTAAAGAATTTTTATTAGTGATTGTTGTTA